>OY720441.1:301026794-301234294 GCA_963082915.1 Dolichopus griseipennis | reverse complement strand
ATCAACTTTATACAAGAAGAAAGTTTGCGCAAAATTTCAAGTCAATCAGTCAAACTATTTCGGCTCCACATCAAAAAGATTGAAAAACTTTCATTGGGCCCCTTGCCGAAACAGGTTAATCGAACTCAACAAAAATTTGTTTCAGATACTCTTTTAGACAGCAAATACATCCTGTAAAATTGGACACAAATCTGAAATCAAAAATTTTTTGAAAGCCCGCCTTGCCGAAATGGGTCGATATGTTCCAACCAACTTCATACAACTAATTCCGTTAGCTAAGAGGAACATTTGTGCAAAATTTCAAGTCAATCGGTCAAACCGTTTCGACAAGACATCAAAAAAACAAAAAAAGCTTAAAACGGCTCTGGAGGGTTATATAGCATATGTTACCCCCGGGCTCTCAGAATTATTCCTGTAAAATTTGGTGACAATCTGATCAGTGGTTTCCTCTGAATCCTGGACAAACAAACAAATTTTCTTTTTATATATTAGATAGAATTTGAATATGCATTTTAATTGAAGTTTATCATTTTAAATTATTTCTATTTATATTACTAATAAAATTGACTTTTATGTTACGGTTCATTAGTTTCTTTAGAAAGTGGTTCAAACATGTTGTTCAAAAAAAATGTAGATGTTGAATGCATTTAGGTAGTTTATATAAAAAATTTACTGTACAGACGAATTTATATTACTACAAATCTAGTCGAAAAAAAGTTGGAAAAAAAATCAGTAAATTGCATTTATTAAATTTCATATAAATACTTTTATTAAAAATGTTAGATTATTTTAATAAAGATTAACATTTTTTATCATGCTGGTCAATATTTTTAAAATATATGTATGTATATACTTTCTTTTTTTTTTGGTAATTTTGGTACAATTTTTATTTTTCAAAAGAATATAGGTACACATTCAAAAAAAATATTATCAAATTTGTGTTCAATAAATTTTTCAATTGAATTTGTTATTTTTTACAATTAATTTTCTTTAAATATTTATTAAATATTGTCTCAATCAAAACTTATTATTTCAATATATTTTTTGGAATGGACTTGAACGATATTTTATACTATATTAGATTAGAAAAAAGGGAATTATTTTTAACTTATATACAAAAAATATAACCCTCCATCCGGAATCAAATCTGCAGGTTAAAATGTCGAATTCAGGCACTCTAAATATATATCTCATACATATCTCTAATATATATATCATGTTAGCAATCAGCTAACATAAGTTTATAAAAGTTTAGTAAATTATATAATTTTTAAATAATCTTTTTTTTTTTTTAGATTTATTAAATTTTTTAGTAAAATGAACTATTGTTGAATTAGATTAATGATTAATCAACTTAAATTTATAAAAAAAATTAATAAAATATTATAGAAAATTTAACATAATTTGTATTTATATGTTATTTATTTTGTTTTATTTAATTTATTTATTTATAAATTTTTCCAGACAATATAACTGTCTTAACAATATAACTAAAAAATGCATTTTTCAAAGCAAAGCAAGCAAAATCCCAAAGCGTTCATTGGGCCTTCACTTTCAATTCAGATTTTCACTGAAATTAATGAAGACTTAATGCAGAAATTATCCTGTGAAGCATAGCTTTAATTTTAATAAAAACTGAAATGAACTAATTCATAAACATTTAAATTAATTTAATTTCATAAAAACAATTTTTTTTATTAAAAATAAATAAAATATTTTTTGACCTGTTTATGAAAATTTATATTTTATTTTACACGCATTCAACAAAACATTTATATTTTACTTTTTTATAATCGAACAGATTTAATTTAATGCGTTTATTACACTTCTTTGTCTGGGCAAATATAAATAAATTTTGTTATTATACTCTTATAACTTATACGTTACAAAACTAGAAAATTCAAAAAAATTAATATTTTTTTATGTTCATACATTAATAAAAAATTTATATACATATATATATATATATATATATTTCTAACCAATGGCGTAGTAAGGACAGTAACATTTCAAGTGAAAACCCAGGTTCAAACCGGGTCTAATAAAAAATATATCGCAATATTGATAAGTAAATCATAGTAGTTAGTATCGTAAAATGAAATAAGACTAGTTCAAATCTTGAAATGGACTTCATAATACGTATTCTGTTGCTGTAATCTACTAATTTATAATTATAGATAATTTAAAAAGTTATTTACCTTTAGTGTGGTATAACAGATTTCGACATTTAGCTTATAATTTAGCACATTATATGTATTCATATTCTCATACAATAGCTACAGCCGAAGCCATGTCTGAATACAAAGGTAAATTCTCTACACTTCTTATAGGAGGAGAACAAAAATAAAAAATATATTAATTTATATACCCAGTCTAATACATATAAATTTAATAAAAATACATTATCATATAGTATATACATATATAAATCTATATAAATAATTATATATTAAATATTTTTAATTAATATATTATATTATATTAAATATTTATAATTAAAAGATATAAATATATGTATATATATATGTTTATATATAAATAAAAAATCAGAAATAACATATTTTTGGGCAATAAAAATATATATAAAAAGATAGTCTATTTGATAGCACTGAACTAGAATACTACATGACTGTTATTTGTAATAGAATTTAAATTTTATATTAAAATCATTTATTATACTTTAATTAATTTATTATTTTTATTTGTTTCAGCTACCGACGGTTCAAATTCAACAAATGGACTTTTACAAAACCATTATCACCCATCACGTTGTGTAATACGAAATGATAAACGTAAAGATAGTACATCAACAGATTCAACTGGAAGTGGAACTGATGATATCAACAATAGTAGCAGTAATGAAGATAGTTCCGTACCTTATGTTGTCAATAATTTAACAAAAAGTAAAAAATCAAAATCAGGACGAAACCGTAGACAACAAAAAAATCATTTAAGGCGTATTAATATTGATATACAAACAGATAACTATAATCAAAAGCATAATAAAAGCCGAACTGAACAATCTGAAGTATCTTTCTCATTTTCATCATCATCATTAAATTCATCACCAGCTGCATCACCACAACAAAAATCTTCATTAAGATCAAAATCAATTAAAAATGCGATAAAAGTTGTTGACAATAAACCAAATAATGAAACAAATTCATCATCAAATAATAGTCAAAAGGATAAAACTTGTGAATTAATTAATTCTGTAAAAATATCGAGAGCTGTAATACCACCGTTACGTCAACATACAAAATTAAATTTGCAAGAATCAGAATTAGCAAAATTTTTACGATACTATGTTGTTGATCCGAATTTATTACGCATTTATGGTTACCCAGTCGAAAGTGCATCTTATGAAGGATCAGTTGAAATATTTAAATGTTTACCAAGACCATTTACACATTTTAAAACAAATGGCACGGTAAGTACTAATCGAACAGTGACAACAGCACATAATAATATAATTAATAAAAACGATGGTTTGATTCCACCTCCTGGATATAAAAATTGGAACAGAGCTGATATTAATAATGATGATACTGAAGACTCTTCAAATCTGCAATTACAATCAAGTGATAGTGGTAATGGTAGTGAAACATCAAGTCCAGTATCAGTTGATTCAGATGATATTTCTGAAAATGGTGAAGAAGAAACTACAACAACATTTTATGCATCAGATGGTAGCTATCAAATTTTTAATAATTACAGTCAATCATTAAAAAAACAATGCGTTCGCTGTAAAAAAGAATTTTTGGTTGATGAAAATGGTGACTACTTAACAAAAGAAGAATGTTTTTATCATTGGGGTAAATTACAACAAATTTATACAAGTAATAGAACATTTGGTTTTCAATATACATGTTGTAATGGTGATCAAACATCAATTGGTTGTTCAAAAAATCGTTTACACGTATGGACTGGTGTTACAGTTGGTATTAATGGACCATATGATGATTTTGTTAAAACAACAAAAAAAATATTTCCAAAATATACAAAAAAAACAAATAATGATAGTGACGACTATGAATGTAGTGGTCGTATTGGTGTTAATGAAAATTATCATTATAATGGAAAAGTATATGCATTAGATTGTGAAATGTGTTTTACTGGTTTAGGTTTAGAATTAACAAAAATTACTATTGTTGGTTCAAATGGATATTTAGTGTATGAGGCATTTGTTAAACCAAAATGTGAAATAGTTGACTATAATACAAGATTTTCTGGTATAACTGAAAAAGATATTCAATCAAAAAATAATAATGTTAAAACTTTAGAACAAGTACAAAATGATTTATTAGATATTATTGATGAAGATACATTATTAATTGGTCATGCAATAGACAACGATTTAAGAGTATTAAAAATATTACATACAAACATTATTGATACATCTATAACTTTTCCACATGTTAATGGTTTTCCATATCGTCGAGCATTAAAAACGTTAACAAAATATTTCTTAAATCGTGATATACAAATGGGTGGTGAATCAGGACATTGCAGTTTTGAAGATAGTCGAGCCTGTCTAGAACTAATGTTATGGCGTGTTAGAAAAGATTTTCGATTAATATTAGAACCCTAATTTTATGAAATTATTATTATAAGCTTTTCCTATAATATAAATTTTTTATTTTTTTGTTCATAAATAAAAAAAAAAAATAATAGACTATGAATGAGAAAAGGCGAAAAAAAAAATTTGGTTAATTTTTTTAAAAATATATGAATGTTTAATTTTAGAATCTAAGCGAATATTATAAAAAAAAAACAATAATTATGTATTTTCATTTTATAAAAAAAAAAAAAAAAAAAATTTAAAACGATGTTTTTTTATCTATTATTCAAAAATTTGTTTTAAATTTTTTTTTATGCATTTTTAGTATAAAATAAAAAATTTTTTTTTAAAACAAATTTTTGTAATAAAAATAAAAAAATTAAGTATATTTGAAAATATTGTTATAAATATATTAAATATACATATGAAACATGTATATAAAAAGAACTGATTGTTGCTGTGATTTTCTTCTGTTCTCAATGTTCTCATATTATTATAAATGTTAATTTGAAAAAAAAAAAAAAAAAAAAAAAAAAACAAAACTCACATTTTGTTTGGAAACTCATTATAGATATAAATATATTTTCACATAAAATTTTAGAAAAGTACTGTGTTTTTTAAAAATAAAATAGGCAAATTTCAGTTAATCCATATAAACATTTATACTTTTAATTACATGGATATTTTTTTTTAAAAATTATACAGTAAATTGATTAACAATTAATTAATATATGTTTATAAATTGTATATCAACTACGCATTCTGTTTATCACAAAAACAAAAATACATTTCTCTTTGTCACGGTTTGTTACGAGCTTACAACTAAGGTTATTTGTTGTTTAAAAATTTTGTTTATTTGTCATTTCAAAATAAAAATAGACAAAAACTATTGTTGATATTTACGTTAATATACAATCAAATAAATATATAAATGTTAAACTATTTCTTTTAAGTAAATTTTAATTTAAATTGAAAATAGATAGAAACTTAAATTAAACGTTTGGTCAATTTAAGTTTTAAATTTTTATTTAATATTTCTTTTTGTGAACAAAAAGAGAATTAGGTGAAAATCAACAACTTTGAAAAAATTAAAGAAAAATTAAAACAAAAATAAAAATATTAAAAGTATAAATTTTATATTTTCATACAATAACTATAAAAAAGAAATTATTTTAATAAATTGTAACTTTTAAAAATAAAAGTACAGGCAAATCAATAAATTAAGTAAATTAAAACAAAATAAAGTTATATTCTAGAACATATATGTATTATTATTTACACACATCATATATTTTTAATTTTTAAACTATTTATTTTTTTTCATACATTATTATCTTTAATTCATTTTTTTTAACATTATATATTTATACATATTTATATTTATTTTAGATTTTTTATGCAATTAGAAGTATTTTTGATTTTTTTATTTTTAACTTTAATTTCTTCTTTCTATTTGTTTCACTTTTAATATTTTACCATTGTCTTTTTATTGAAAAACAAATGTTAAGTAAAATTAATATAAAAAAAAACCAAAAAATTATTTATTTAAAAGAAAAGTTTAAAATATTATTTCTTAAATTGAAATATTTGATAGAAAAGACTTCATCTCATTTAAGCAAAAAACATGATTAAAAAGAACAATTAATAAAATTTTTAAAAATTAAGAACTAAATGTAATTTTAATTTTATTTATAATTATTGCATTGCCAAATCTTGTTGGAATTTAGTACATGAAGTACCGTTTTATAATTTTATACAGGAATTGGGAATAAAATTATTAGAATTTTACGAAAATTATAAACAAATTTTTTTTAGTCCTAATACGAATTCCAAAATAATATAATAATAAAGAATTCTAGAAGATTAATTATTTTTGCATGAAGTTTTTTTTTGTTTAGCTCAATATTTTTTTTATCAGATACTTTAAAAAATATATGCAGGTGAGCGGTTCGATTTTTGCCTTCTCACAGATTTTGAATAAAATTATAAATATATATTCTACTACAGTCAATCAAGGGTTTATAAAAATTCACAAAAGCTTACAATCATAATTTTGTATTGATGAGTGACACTTAGAACATAATTTCTGTAATTTAGATTGAATTAAAATTGAAAATAAGTTTTAAAAGAGCTTATACAAAAACTAAGAAAAAGCCTTTATCAAGAAAATACAACAAATACAATTTAAATTAGATTTGTTTTTTAATATTAATAAATGAAAGAAATTTAATAACTAATTAGAAAAATTTGCATAATTTTTAAAAAAGTACATTAATTTTTTTTCTTATTTTTCTGTTGGTCAAAATATTTATTATTTTATTAACACTTTTGAAAAATTTTCCTTAAAGATGATTTAAAGCGGTGGTTTTCAATGTGTGCTCCGCGGAGCTCAAGGGCTCCTCGGAAAAGCTACAAGGGCTCCGCGAGATTTTATAATTTTAAAATTTTTGATTTAAACATCCAAATAATATGCTAAAATTTATATGCATATTTTTTGTGTTTTTTACTTCGAAACAAAAAAAAATTAAAATTTATATAATATGAGAAAAAAATCCAAAAATATTTAAGATTAGACGAAATTTGTTTTCAACATTTAATAGAAAAGTAATACAACAGGCTGTGAAATTTAAAGTTTTCTTAATATTATTTAAGAAGCACAGTTTCTATGACAACGAACTGATACAGAACCGAAAATAACTTCCTTAAGTTGTTATATACATATTTATTTTTTCTCAGTTTAAGAAATAATTTTCGCGGATTACCAACTATTATTTTGTGTAATTCTTTTGAAAAAGTTTATAGATGTGAGATATTATTGTAAATTTTGTGTTTTCAATATTATTGTAAGGTAAGTTAAACTATTTTTATCTTAGTTGTACATAGTAATGTTTGCATATTACATCCTAATATTTTATAAATGGATTATTGGTTAAAAACAGGAAGTTTAAAAAGAAAGCTGGATGAAGAAAAGAGATGAATTAATGCTGGTAGTCAAGAAAAAACTTTAGACAGCAACAATGAAAATATAACGCAATCGCAAACTGTCGTTATCGAAGACATAGGCCAAATAAAAGACAGCACATTAGCTGTTACTGAAATCGTATTGGAAAAAATTATTAGCAAAAGAAGAAATTATGATAGCAGTTACCTACCATTTGGCTTCCATTTTAGTGGAGATAAGATTTTACCACGTCCTCATTGTGTATTATGCAATGAAACTCTTCAAAATAGTGAAACTCTTCTATATTTCCGGCCAAATTACGAAGACATTTCGATAATAAACACAGTGAGTATGCGGATAAACCTCTTAGTTTTTTTTAACGTAAATTAAACAAGCTAGCATTAGCAAAAAATAATATGCTAACAAATTTCAAAAATAATATGAAAATGAAAATGCACTAATGGCTTCACTCAAAGTAAGCTATCGAATAGCAAGGCAAATCACATACTATTGGGGAAAACCTTATTAAACCATGCGCAAATGATATGGCCACATTAATGATAAGTGATGAAGCTGGCAAAAAAATTTAACTCGTGCCACTGTCCGATAATATTGTCCAGAGGCGTATTCAGGAATGTGCTTTAAATATACTTAACGAACTTATACGGAGGCTAACATTATGTGGCAAAATCGCCATCCAACTTGACGAAAGTACTGATGTCGCTAATTTTGCGATTTTACTTGAATTTGTACGCTGCATTTATGAAGGTGAATTGGAGGAAGATCTGTTGTTTTGTAAAGCTCTCGAAACCTATACAACAGATGAAGAAATATTTAAGGTTTTAAATCAATTTTTTGTCGACCATAAAATAAGCTGGAATAAATGTATTGACGTTTGTACTGACGGTGCAAAGGCGATGACAAGTACGAAGACAGGAGTACTTTCCTGCATAAAGTCCGTGTCAAAACAGTGTTCAAGTATTCACTGTGTCCTACATAGACAATCACTAGCATGTAAAAAGATGCCAGTATCATTCAAATTGGTTTTAGATCAAGCAGTGCAAATAATTAATTTAATTAAGGCGCGTGCTTTGAATACAAGGCTTTTCAGAGTTATATGTCATGATATGAGTAGTAGGTATCAAAACTTACTTTTCCATACTGAGGTTCTGGTTATCTAGCGGTAAGGTGTTGGTCAGATTGTTCCAAATGAGAGGAGAAGTTTCAGCATTTTTTTCTGAAAAAGAGTCTTTATTAGCTGAATATATTTCAGATATATCATGGTTGCACCAGCTTGCATACCTTACTGATATTTTTACTAAATTGAATAAACTAAATCTTTCAATGCAGGGCCGCAGTGTTTCAGTCCTTACGACTACAGATAAAATAGCAGCAATGAAATTGAAAACTAAAGTTTAGATTCAGCAAGCAAATTAGTATAAATTTGAAAGTTTTAAATGTTTCAACGATTATTTAAAGGAGACGAATACTTTAGTCTCTGATGTATTTAAAGAGAATGAATGTCGTTGAACATCTAGCAATATTGAAACACTCTTTTCAAGAGTACTTTCCAAATCAAGATGAAAATTTTAACTGACTGAGAAATACGATTGAATGCTGAGGATGATATAAGATTACAATTATCACCAATAACACCATATTTTAAAGCTATGTGCAACTTAAAGCAAGCTTATTGCTCTCATTAATTTTTTTTTCTTCAATAAACTTTTATTTTGGCATAATTAAAAAATTTTTTCCAATAATGTAATATCTATTATTTATTACTTTTTTTTTAAAAGTGGGGCTCCGGATTTTTGAAGAGTATAAAATAGTGCTCCACGGCTAAAAAAGATTGAAAACCTCTGATTTAAAAAATATTTCGTTTAGACGAAATAGAACTATACTAGAAATATGTAACTAAGCAATCTTTAAGTAGGCGCGAATATATATTGCTACTAAAAAACCCTTTATTTTTTTTTTGATCGATGAAGAATAAACAAAAAAATGTTAAAATTAATAGCACCGTTTAAGAAAACTACCGTATAACTAAAAGCCAAAGAAACTCCGATTACTAGGGAGGGCGATGCATGTATTATGTATTCATTTATTTAAAAATTTGCTTTTTATAACGTAAGACTACCTAATAGCTCTACACAAGATAAAACAAAATAAAAAAACAAGTAAAGAAACAGGAAGTCGACTTAGAAATACCCTTCACCTATTTGGTTCAAATTTAATGAGAAGTCCATAAGTCATTTTAAAACCATAAAAGCATTTATTAGTTTGATCGTTAGACATAGCAACCAAATTAACTTTATAATACTAAAAACATTTTTTAATTATTTTATATTTTTATCTATTCAAAAATATTAAAAATTCTTACTTATTTATCTATGTGAAAATATTAAAAAACAAATATGCAATTTCAATTCATTAAAAATTTTTCGAACACAAAGCAAATAAGAAAAAACACTAAACTTGTGCCTAAACACTAAATTTTAATGTTCTATCTTCTTTGGTTTTGAAATTATGTTGTTTGGCCTCAATTCGATCAAAAACTTCTAGAATCCGAAACCATTATCCGATCTCGACAATAAGCAATTCCCGCGGTACTTTAATTACTAGTAAGCTAGACTTAAAATTTTATCAAGATAGCTCCATTTTTTGAGTTATCGTTCCTACGGTAGGACGGACGGAAGGACATGGCTATATCGACTCAGGAGGTCACGCTGATCACAAATATATATACTTTTCCATATCTAGCTCGCATCCTTTAGCAAAGTTAATATACCCTATTCCTATTTCATAAGTGTAGGGTATAACAAGGTAGAATGCATGTTTTTATGATTACACCTAAACGTTTCCCAAAAAGATTTACAAAGTTAATATCAAATTCAATTATATGAATTTATATTATCTCTTTGGTACTTGTGAACTATTCTTTTCATGAGAGCACAAAAAAACTTTGCAATCAGTAATATTCCTTTTGCAGCGGTGTAAATGTGTAAACAATAATGTCGTATACTCGTATGCACCTAAAATATTTAAATTTCTAGTAAATTTCTAATTTGAACATTTAACTTAGAATAAACAATTAATAAAAATTGTATAAAAAAATTTTGAAAAGAAATTTAATATTTTTATTTTTATGACAACAAAAAACTTAAATCAAAATGTAAAGTTATTTTCAAACTTTTTTTTTTTATATACATACTAGCAGATTTACCCGGCGTTGCCCGGAAGCTTGAAAATTGTAAAAAAGCAAGTTTCAGCCAATTTTTTGAGATACTACTTTGCCTATAAATGCCACAAAAAAATATTTGTGGAGTTCCGTTAACCCATCGTGGCCCAACAGCTTTTTATAGGTTTTTTCGTTGCTTTGCTATATATTAGAAATGATTTAACAGATTAACTTCAAATTTCGTATATGTGTTCTTCTTTGAAAATGAAGTTCAATTTACTAACAGACTTGAAGGTTGTTAACCCCTGCCGACCCGACGATTGTTCAAAAAAAAATTTGTAAGTAAATTACGTCCAATTTTTGAAAGTAGGTACAACTTCTTTGAATTAGGGGAATACTTAAAAAAAAGGTTTGTCGAGTTCTTTTAATCGATTGCGAAACAAAAACTTTAAATAAAAGTTTGCAAAACAATTTGAACGATTATCTCTAATTTTTCTATACATGCTGCTTCTTGACAATTTGGTGCTCCTTGACGATATAGTTGAGGATGGTAGGTTTCCGGTGAACAATGTTAACTGAATTAAAATGACTGGATTTTCTTGAATTGCCAACGCTTGAATAAAATATAGTCGATGGTTTAGAAAAGGTTTAAAAATTCGCTTTTCAACTTATATTTTGTTTAGTCCTGAAAGTTGTAATACGCTCTTCCTCGTTTTTTTATGATTTTATGAGAGAAATGTAGGCTTATTTTTTGGAAAAACTGTTTTAAAATACTATGTATTTAAGCATTATATATAACAAATTGAATTTTTTGATTTTTAGATTTCATTTGAAAAAAACTGAAAATTTCATTGAATCTTTGTTCAAAACGCACAAACAGGTCAAAACCAAATTAACCCTGTGGGTTTTAATTAAAATGCTGGTACAAAATTTTCAATAAAATACTTTTAATCGTATAAGAAAATAAAATATATAGAAAACTTCATAGCGTCGTCGTGGAAAATGGGTTAATCAAACTTAACTAAAACTTTTTGCAGCTTCCCTTTTAGACTACAAAATCAACCTGTAAAATTGGACACAAATCGAAAACACAAAATTTTTTGAAAGTCCGCCAGGCCGAAATGGGTTAATTTATTCCAACCAAATTTATACAACTAAATGCGGTTGCTAAGAGGAACATTTGTGCAAAATTTCAAGTCAATCGGTCAAACAGTTTTGACTCGACATCAAAAACATTGAAAAAGCTTCTTTGCACTCTCGTGCCCAAACGGGTTAACCGAATTCAACAAAAATTTGTCCCAGACTTTATTTTGGACTGCGAAACCACCTTGTAAAATTGGACACAAATCGGAAACACAAAATTTTTTGGAAGCCCGCCAGGCCGAAATGGGTTAAATTATTCCAACCAAATTTATGCAACTAATTGCGGTTGCTAAGAGGAACATTTGTGCAAAATTTCAAGTCAATCGGTCAAACTGTTTCGGCTCGACATCAAAAACATTGAAAAAGCTTCATTGCGCCCTCGTGCCCAAACGGGTTAACCGAACCCAACAAAAATTTGTGCCAGCCTCCCTTTTTGACTGCAAAACCACCCTGTAAAATTGGACACAAATCGGAAACACAAAATTTTTTGGAAGACCGCCGGGCCGAAAGGGGTTAATTTATTCCAACCAGTTTTATACCATTAATTCCGTGTAATAAGAAGAACATTCGTGCAAAAAGTCAAGTGAATCGGTCAAACCGTTTCGACTCGACATCAAAAAAACGAAAAAGCTTAAAACGGCTCTGGAGCCGCAACCTGCTGACTTATAAAAATGCGACATAGCCTATGTCACCTCCCGGACTCCCAAAATTATTCCTCTAAAATTTGTTGTCAATCGGACCAGTGGTTTTCACGTGAATCCTGGACAAACAAACAAACAAACAAACAAATTTTCTTCTTTATATATTAGATACACATTACATATGTGGTGAACTTACCACTTTTTGCAGTTAATTTGAGAATCGTGTTTTGTTCCATTTCTAATTTTCTAATAAAATAATTAAACTCATTCAATTAAAAAATTTCCACTAACGCAATCTTTTTTTTGACCATTAATGTACGACATTAATAATCCTTTTTAAGGTTTCTAAGAAGCTTTTTCCTTTTAAAAATGCTTTTGGAAGCTATTTTTTGAAAACCATACTTATGAATGAAAAAATTAAAGTTAAAATTTTTTTTGTTACTAAATGATGTAAAAAAGATGATATCTCATATTACTCTTTTAACATAATTAAAAAAAATCAGTCGTTTTTGAGTTATCTTAACATTTTTCGGAGGACTCCCGCGTTTTTCCACAAGACTACGTGTAAATTTCATTTGCGGGAGTCCCAATTTCAGCTTCTTTTCTTTCGATGTCCAGGCCTTCTGAATTAGTGTAGGTTATGCATTGACTTAAAAAAATTCATTGTTTTCATTTTTGAATATCTTAAATTTTTTAAACTACGCACCACTTAAATCGTATGAAATCGCAACTCGATAAAAATATAATAAAACAACTACAAAAAAAAAAAATAAAAAAAAGAAACTACAAAAAAAAACTCATATAATTTGATGTAATATAATCCAAATAATTTCATGTTGCAAAAATTAAAATTTTTATATAAGAAATTTCTATAAAAGTTAGTTGTTCGAGATGTTTTGGTCCGATTTTAAACAAAAAAAAACAGAAAATCTGAAAACTGTTATTAAAATATTTTGTGATAATTTCAAAACTGTAGTTCTTTTCGTTTTTGAGTTATCGTGCCGACACACGGATGGAAGGACGACGTACACACACACATAGCTATCATGTATCCTACTGTATTCATTAACATATCCAAGTTTCCATGTTATTTGCAAAAGAGAACGTATTTTTCGGGCATACAAGAAAAGTGAAATTGAAATTAGCTTAGTAAAGCAAATAAACAAAGAAATCAAACAAAATATTTTTTTTTTAGCTTAATTAGGTATAATAAAAAAAATTTGGAAAATAAAATTTATAATTTGCATTTGATGCAAAGCTCAACATTTATTTAATACAATTTTATGCCCAGAAAATGCATGTTGACTAGGTACATTATAGAATGTTGACAACAAATAAGTGTTTCGATTTGAATCTTAATAAAGGTTTTGAAACAAAATATGTACAAGCTTAGCAACATTTTTTAAAAATATTTATACAAAAACAAATAGATGGAGAAACAGATCAAATAAAATAAATCTATAAAAAAATTTAAATATTTTATTAACAAATTTATCAATTTTTAAAATTTTAAATAAAAGCAAATACGTAATTTAATAAAAAAAAAAATATAAATTGAAATTAAAAAAATTTGACCGAGAGATTTGAACTAACGACACTGACATTTTATCAAATTCAAAATACAAAAATACAATAAAAACAGAAGGTAGACTAAATAACTTTTTCATCTTTAAATTTGTAGGATAAAACAAGAAATTATATAAGTCATATATTTTTTTTGTTTTTAATTTTCTACTTAATCGTAATATTGACTTACATATGTAGCTACGATACTAGAAATAAGTCAAACCTATATCTCTCCTTGTTTAAAACTGATAAACAGAAAACTAATTCTATGTACACCTGTTTGAATGCTTATATTATATGTAACGAATTTATAAACATTAATTCAAATAGTTTATTTAAAAAGATAATTAATGATCAATTGTGGTTTAATTAAAGAAAGAAAAAGAGAATAAGCGTGAAATAAGTAACTAGTCAATTTTAATATAAAAAAATACAAGTTTTAAATTTTAAACTGTTTATTTGAATTGTTAATTATTAATTAATTTGTTAATCGAAATTTTACAGGTATTTATATCAAAAAGATGCAATGTCAGCGAAACATATTTTATGGGAAAATTATAATTAAAGGTTTCCCAATAGTTATTAATTTTAATTGATTGATTTATTTTAATTTAATTTTGCTGACATTGCGTCTGTACATAAAGGTGAATAACATATTAAGAAAGTTAGTAATTAGACTTATAAATATATTAGTTATTGCATATGGTTATGTAATATCCGGTATAGGATACATAATTCCTCCCCTCTAAGATAGATATTACGGCCAGATGAATCGAGTTGTTGGTTCGATGGATGAAACAGCTAAGACGTTGGTTTGATTTTCGTTTAAAATGCTTGGTTGTTTAAAGTTAACTGGTATTAGTTGGTATGATATTTTTTCTTGTGATACTGGATGTAGAATATGACTATGATTATGACTATGAATAATATAGTAACAATAGTTAGTGAAAGTGAAGTGTAAATAGTATTTCTTTCGATTATTGTTGGTTGATTTGCTTAGTTATTTAAAAGTATTTTGCTATTAGAATATGTTGAATTGATTTTGTTAAAGATGGTTGGATGGATTTTTATTTCGTCCCAATGGCTATTGATTACTGATGTATATGTTATGCTGTTGATTTTTATTTCATTTTTCAGATGGATGATTTTATATGGACATTTTTTATCTAAGTCCTAAATTGTATTATCATTTATTATTAAGAAAGATTTAGAAGAAATAGTTTTAGTAGATTGGATAAGAAGTGTTATGATGTGAAAGAAGGAAAATGTTTCATTAGAAATTACAAGAATCTGTATGTTAAAAATTATATTTGTATTATTATAATAAGCTTGTAGTTCCAACATTTCATAGAGATTTTCATCAGAGTTTAAACTTAAATTTTGTTTTTGGAAAATATTATGGATTTCTTGAATTTCATTTTGATTTAGAATTTGTTTAGATATTATATACAATTTTGCAAGGATAATTGCTTCCGTGATATTATTTAAATGTTCTTGTAGTAAGTCGATATTGTAGTTAATTTGTTGCAATAATTGGAGATATTTGAACTTTGAATTTTCGGATTTTATGGAATTCCTAAGTTGGTCTTGGATTTCATTAAAATGGTAAGCTATTGAAGTTTGTTGTTCGTTAATGTGATTTGTGATATTTTCAAAGCGTTTGATCATATTATTGTTTAAAAAATTTTGGTTAAAAATACTGTTCTTTAAGTTATTTTCTGTTTTGATAATAGTTTCGATTTCTTCGTTTAGTTTTAAAGCGTCATTTGCATCCATGTTTCCTGTGATACTTTTAATAAGAGTTCCTAGTCCGTTTATTATGCCTCTTCGTTTCCGAAATATGGGCATTAAGTTAGATAGTTTGTCTTTTAAATTTTGGAATTTCAGTTTAGAGATTGTTAGAGATTGATCTAAAACTGTTATTTTGTCAAGTGAATTTATAGAAATTTCTAAGTTATTTATGTTTTCTTGATAATGTTAAAATTTTACAATATGGAGGAAGTTTATGTGAGTTTTTATTACTTTTGCCGAACCAAGGTTTAAAGGGAGAATGCCATTAGTATTAGAGACGTCGTGAATTTCCATCCGCTGGTTAAGGGCTAGCGGTATCAGTCTGTAATTTAAGTTTACCTTTAATTTTAGATTTATGTAATTTTTGATTATTTTTTGTAATAACTGTAACTTTATTGTTTTTCCTAAGTCTACATCTTTTAAATCTAGGAGTGATTTTATTTCTACGATTTTCTTTTCTAAATATAATTTGATTTTTATTTATTTCAACAGGATCTTCCCTATTATTGTTTAGTTTATCAATATTTTGATTCATAATTTTTTCTAATTGCGATTTAATTTTTGGATATAATTCTTGTTTAAATAAATTTAATTTTTCTAAGTATTCGTGTTCGTTATTAAAATTTACATTATCATTAAATTTGGAGGTTTTTCCATAAAATAGTTCGAAGGGGGTAAATTTTGTAGAAGAGTGTATAGAATTATTGTAGGTTAAAAAGCATTCATTAAGGATCTCTGAGTGATTTAATTCAATGTTATTTTCTTTACTTTTATTTAAAATAATTCGATAGATTTCTGTAATGGTGGAGTGAAGACGTTCAACAGGTGAATTAGAAGAGGATTGTTGAAAAGAAGTATAGTGAACATTGATATTGTACTGAAGACAAAAATCTTTGAAAATGTTGGCAGTGAATTCACCACCTTGATCACATATAATTTTTTGAGGAATACCGTGAAGGCTTATAAAATGTTTAAGAGATTTAACAATATTAAGACTATTCCGTGTTTCTAAAGGGTAAGCTGATGCGAATTTGGAAAATTTGTCAATCATTGTTAAGTTCAAAGAATTATTTCTTGTATATATGTCGATATGTATTATGTCTAAGGGTTTGGAAGGGATTTCAGTTTTTTCGAATTTTAATTTGACCGGGTGTCTGTCATATTTAAATCTATTGCAATATTTACAATTGTTTATTGTTTTTTGAATTTTATTTTTAAGAAACGGGAAATAATATTTCCTTTTTAAGTGGTTCAATGTTTCATTGATACCCCTGTGGTTGTTTTTAATATGATAATCTCTTATTAATTTGTCTTTTTCGTCGTTTTCTTTTATATCTGTTAACATTTCAGTGCATCTAATTAGTCTAAAGATTTTACTATTCGAAAAATATTTTGAGTAAACGTTTTGTATTATTTTAAACGTTTCGTCGTCTGTATAAATTGTTGAAAGTTTATTTGGAGCTAAATGTTTTTTAAGGATTTCAGTTATATTTTCTTCATTAAATGCAGGACTACGAATCGTTCTGCGATATTTATTTCTAAAAATGGATTCCAGTGAGAATGGAGGTCTTGTATCAGTTTTTATTAAAATTACTTGAAGATTAAATTCATTTAGAGGTCTTTCCGATATATGTATTCCGTCATCAAGATTTTCAATAGCAGAATGAATAGTAGAGGATGAATCAGAAATTGGATTGATATTAATATTACTATTGATAGTTTCATTATTAGGATTATTACTAGGGATGGTGGAAACAATATTGGAATTAAAGGATCTTATTGAATTTGTATTGTTTGTTCATTAATATTGATGTCAATATTTGGGATTTTAGTCGAAGTTTCACTAATTATAGTTCTACTTAACGCGTCAGCGTTTGCATTTTGGGTACCTTTTTTGTAAACAAGTTGGTAGTCGAATTCTTCAAGTTTAAGGCGCCATCTGACCAATTTTGAATTAGGGTCTTTGAGACTCATAAGCCAAGTTAACGGCTTATGATCAGTAACGATTTGAAATTTACTACCGTAGAGGTATGGTCTAAAGTATTTGGTGGCCCACACAATGGCCAGCAATTCTTTTTCGATTGTTGAATAATTAATCTCAGTTTCGTTGAGAGTGCGACTAGCGTAACAAATGGGTAAATCATTACCAATAGGACCTTGACATAGTACGGCTCCTATTGCGATATTGCTTGCGTCGGTTGTTAGTACGAAAGGTTTCGAAAAGTCGGGATATTGCAATATTGGATCGTTAATGAGGAGGTTTTTACATAACTCGAAAGTTTGAACATATTGATCGTTAAGATCTATTTTTTTGTTTTTCTTTAAACATGAAGTTAATGGTTTAGTTAATTTTGCAAAATTTTTTATAAATTTGCGATAGTAGCCTAAAAGGCCAAGAAAAGATCTAATTTCTTTTTGGGTTTTTGGAATTGGAAATTTTTGGATGGCTTTAATTTTTTCTGGATTGGGTTTGACAGCCTCTGTGGTCACAATGTGACCTAAAAACGCGACTTCCTTATGGAGGAATTCAGATCTGTCGAGCTGAATTTTGAGGTTCGCTTGACGAAGTTTTTCGAATACTTTTCTCAGGCTTTCTTCATGTTCTTGAAGTGAAGTTGAGTAGACGATTATATTGTCTAAGTAAACTAAACATATTTTTCCTTGTAAATCTCCAAGGATATTATCCATAAAGCGTTGGAAAGTCGATGGGGCATTTTTCAGCCCAAATGGCATCCTCAAGTAATCGAAATGGCCACCTTCAACAGTGAATGCGGTTTTTTGAACATCTTTTGGGTCCATCTCTATTTGATGAAAACCCGCAGCTAAATCGTAAGTGTACTAAAATACATACTTTTCCCTAATTTATCGAGAATTTCCGTAATATTCGGTAGTGGGTAACGATCACTAATAGTTTTCTCGTTAACTTTGCGATAATCGATGACTAATCGCCATTTTTGCGATAATCGATGACTAATCGCCATTTTTACCGCTCGCGTCTAATTTTTTTGGAACGATCCAGATTGGAGAGCTCCATGGAGAATGGCTAGGTCGAATTATACCTTGAGACAACATATCATTAATTTGTCTTTTTACTTCATCCTTATGTACATAAGGATATCTATAAGATTTTGTATATATAGGAACATCGTCAACTGTATTAGTACGATGTTTAACTTTATTTGTAAATGTTAAGTTTTGGTTATCTTTATAAAAAACATCATCATAATTTTTACATAAATTAAGTAGAACTTTTTGTTCCTCTTTATTTAAGTGAGAAACTCTAAGAGATTTATAAAAGTTTTCAGGAAGAATATTTGAATTTGGACAAGAAAGATTAAAGTTATTAATTTCAATGAATTGATTAGAGGAGTAAGCAGTAACCTTTAAAGGTTGTTCAAGAAAGATAGTTTGTGGAGTAGGTAGAAAGTTTGAAACTTCAATAAAACTATACCAGTCCTTTGCATTGTAAATACCTCTTGTATATACAGACTAGGTTTTAATTGTAATTTATTAACCATAATATCGCCACTTTCTATATCAACTGGTAGTTTAAAAATTTGTTTAGAGTTTGGTTCGATTATAAATTTATTAGACATATAATTAGGTTTAAAATTTAGAGGTAAAATAGAATATTTTGTAATTAAATTTTTGTTCTTAGTATCAACTTTGGCTCCCAAGGCAGATAGTGCATCATAACCAAGGAGTCCGTCAAAATATGCGTGAAATTTAAAGATTAAAAATTTTGTTTGTCCAGGATGATTAAATTCAATGAAGTTTGGTAGTTAATTTGTTGGTTTAATTCAATGCTGTTAAAAGCGGTAGAAATAGATATAGGTTTAATTTTTTCAAAGAGTTTAGTTTGTAAGAAATCAGGACTTATAAAAGAATTGGATGAACCGGTGTCGATAAGAAATTTTAAAGGACGATCAAAAGGTGAACTGATATTTATATAGGGAAGAACTGTGCCGTGTTTATTTAAATCTATGAACCCGGTGGCTGGTTCGAGACAGTTGGCAGAAAATTTTGATTTTCTGGGGTTTCTTCAACATTAGTGTTGTTTATCCAAGTTGGTATATTATGTTCGAAATTATAAAATTGATCTAAATTTTTAAAATTATCGTTTTTAATAAAATTATTTTTATTATTGTTATGTGAACATGAACATTCAGTTGATATATTAAATAATTCTTTATTACTAAAATTTTGATTTTGATTGAAATTCCTAATTTGATTTGAAGAATTTAATCGATGTTGAATATTGTATTACCAGTCCTTCCAAATTTTGTACTAATGTCCATGGGAGTAGATTTGATAAAATTTTGAACGTTTGGTCTTTGAGGACCTCAATTTTGTCTTTGAAATTTATTTTGGAAATTGAATTGGTTATTTTGTTTATTAAAAGAATTTCTTGGATTTGAATTGAAAGAATTTTGCGGTTTATTGAAATTTTGGTGTTTTGGATTATGTGAAAAACGATTATTATTTTTTATAGAACTATTATCGAATTTAGTATATGAAATGTTTTGTTCTTTGATACAGTAGGAAAAAGCTACTGACAAAGATGGTGGCTTCATGGCTCTTATTGTTGAGCCCAAAGGTTCTCTTAAACCTGATAAAAAGACATTTAAACACATTTCTGTGTATAAATCTCTTTTGGAGTTTATAATAGCAGAATTTCTTTCATGTATGATTTGTCATTGTTGCTAAGATATCTATAACTTCACTATAGAAAGTTTCTACAGTTTTACTATGTTGTTTGAGACCGTGAAGGTCTCGAATAAGAGAAGTTTCATTTTTCTTATCAGAGTAATGGAGAATTAAATTTTCTTTGATGTTTGCCCATACTAGTGGGGTGCCATACATATTTAACACCTCATTAGCAGGTCCTACAATTTTATTTCTAACAGCTCTAAGTAGCATTTGTCCGTATAAAGTTCCATCTGTACATGCAATTATTGAAAGAATTTCTTCACAATTGCTAATGAATTCAAACAATAGTTTTGGATTGCCTTCAAAATTTTGGAAGGTTTTTTATGGCGTCCGGAACTCTTAACGAGTTGAAAATATCGATTGTATTTAACGTAACAACATTTTCTCCCGGACTTTGGGGGACGGGTTGGTTTAAAATTGGAACTTCTGGTATATTATTATTATTTATTGGGTTCATGTTCATAGGATAATCGGAATTTTCAAAGCTCAAATACGTATTATTTAATGGAGATAATGGAAAAAGTAAAATATTATTTAGGTTTTCGCGTCTATCAGCTTTATCCTCGCAATCTTCTTCACTAATACTTTCCAAACAAGTAAATTTAAGTTTCCTAAGCTTATTATTTTTAGGATAAGGATTCGGTCGTTTAAAAGGCATAAATGATAATAAAAAACAGCACTTACATTAAAATGATGGGTATCCACATCATATCAGGAAGGCAACAATGAATAAAAATCCTCCGGAGATCTTCGTGAGATATTGATATTCCTTCAATACCTGCCCTTGTATATTCCAATATTCCGTTGAAACAGCAAGGCGCTAATAATAATCTGGACAGCACAATAATCAAGATGATTTCAATATTCCCTTGAAATTTTTGGTTTATTAATACTATCACACTTCACTATTTTATTATTTTTTTTTTTATTATTTTTCTGTGCCTAAGGCAGCCTCACCTTAGGTAGAATTATGGCTTAATTCACAGAATAAAAAAAATTCTATTAAATAGTTATTTTATTATTTATTTATTTATTCCGAGCTTAATTCAAGCAAGTTACAAAATTTACATTAAATTAATAAACTAAAATTAAACATTAAAAAAAACAAAAAAGAAAGTAAAGATTATAGAAATTAATAATTAAATAGTTAATTTTACATAAAAAAAAATTTTTAAGAAAAAAAAAGTGTGTAAAAAAGTTAAAAATTATACTAATTATATTTAAAAAAAAAACAAAAAAGCTTCAATTAAGAAGACAAAGGTCAAAGATTGTAGGTCCAAAAATTTCAAGAACACAAATACAAGTTATTTTTATACCCTACACCTATAGAATAGGTAAAGGGGTATATTAACTTTGGTATGGTGTTTGTAACCACCTAAAGGAAGCGAGCTAGATATGGAAAAGTATATATATTTGTGATCAGCGTGACCGCCTTAGTCGATATAGCCATGTCCGTCCGTCCGTCCGTCCGTCCGTAGGCACGATAACTCAAAAAATAATGGAGCTATCTTGATGAAATTTTAACTGTAGGTTACTAGGACTGAAAGTACGGCGGGGATTGCATATGGGCGAAATCGGCCCATGGGTTCGGATTCTGGACCTTTTAATCGGTTTCAGGGCTAACGAACAAATATAAAAAATCACGATAACTCAACAACTAATGACGCTGTCTTCATCAAATTTGTGCTGTAGGTTACTAGTAATGAAACTACTTCGGGAATTGCGTAAAGTCGGGATTGAACCATGGGTTCGGAACCTAGAACTTTTTGATCGAATTTAGGCCAAACGAGCATAATTCCGAAACCAATGAAGATAGAACCTCCAAATTTAGTATCAGGGTGTCCCTTCCTATTTCCTAAGTGTCTTGGGAATTTGGGTCCCATTGGAGTACTGGGTCGGGGACCAGCCACACATTTCCGAAGACCTTAAAGCATATCTTTAAAATTAATAAAGATAACAACTTGAATAAATGTAGAAGCTTCCAATTTGCCACAAGGGTGTTCTTTACTATCTCCTGCGTGTTCCCTTAATTTGGGATCAATTGGAGAGGTGGTTCAGTACCCCTCTCAGACCTCCCAAGTTTTAAGAGCTTATAATCGAAATTACTAAAAATAGTTACTTAAAATTAAGATAGACCGTTCAAATTGTGTACAAGGGTTAACTAGTACTGTAAGTAAAGCGCGGGCTGTATAAGGGCGAAATCAGCCCATGGGTTCGGATTCTGGACCTATTTTGCAAAAACTATTAATTATGTATTTTTAAAAAAATAAGCATGTATTCCTTATTGTATATTTATGTATATATGTATATACATAGTTTAACTCAAAAAAAATAATTTTATATATGTAGTATTTAATAAGATAAATTTATTTTGAATTACACAATATGAAAATATTTTTCAATAAAAGTTAAAAAAAAAATATGGAAGAAATTTTTATTTTGTTACACATTATATTAAATGTTAAACTTTTTTTTACAATATATTAAATATAATATATATATATATATTAATGTATATATATATATATATAATATATATATATATATATATTTGTTCAAATTTTGGATCTTTGTTTTGTAAAATCATTGATGGAGAATATTTATTCTTTTTTTAAATTAAGATGTTCGCCTTTGTTCCAGCAATTTCAAATTTTGAATTTATCAATTTTTTTCAAATTAACAAAGATGCTGCATTTATAAATTAAAAATTATTTTGAATTCTTCTATTTCTCGGTATGTCATAAACTTTTTGCTACACAGATACTAAGGGAAAAATAATAATAATGGGCTAAGAAAGTGGTTAGTATGATTGATAGAAAATAATTGAAGCATCTATGCGATAGATTTATATTGTTTCCATTAAATATAAAAAAATTTAGTTTTGATCATCATAATAAATCATCATGTGATTTCCTCATACAATCTAAATCATGCAAATCATCAGTAAGAATATGCATATTTAATTTACTATTAATTCAATTTAGCAAAATATTGCACCGACTGACTGTTTCTTTACTTGTTTTTATACCCTACACCTATAGAATAGGTAAAGGGGTATATTAACTTTGGTATGGTGTTTGTAACCACCTAAAGGAAGCGAGCTAGATATGGAAAAGTATATATATTTGTGATCAGCGTGACCGCCTTAGTCCATATAGCCATGTCCGTCCGTCCGTCCGTCCGTCCGTAGGCACGATAACTCAAAAAATAATGGAGCTATCTTGATGAAATTTTAACTGTAGGTTACTAGGACTGAAAGTACGGCGGGGATTGCATATGGACGAAATCGGCCCATGGGTTCGGATTCTGGACCTTTTAATCGGTTTCAGGGCTAACGAACAAATATAAAAAATCACGATAGCTTCCAAGCTTCCAATTTGCCACAAGGGTGTTCTTTACTATTTCTTGCGTGCCCCCCTAATTTGGGATCAATTGGAGTGGTGGTTCAGAACCTCTTTTAGACCCCCCAATGTGAAAAAGCTTATCATCGAAATTAATAAAACTAGTAACTTAAAATTAAGATAGAGCGTTCCAATTGTGTACAAGAATTAACTAGTATTGAAAGTATGACAGGACTGCATATGGGCGAAATCGTACCATAATTTCGGGTCCTGGAACCCTTGAAAAGTTCAAGGACTAACAAACATATATCTTACAAACACCATAACTCAAAAAATAATGCCGGTATTTTGATGAAATTTAACAGTAGGTTACTAGTAATGAAAGTACCATGGGAGTTGGTTGTGGTCGAGTTTAATTTCGAAGCCAAAGAATATATTTCCTATGTCCTATGTGTCTCCGAAATCTAGACTTAATTGTAGTGGTTCAGCTATGTTCAAAGGTACTTGCTGCATTTATGTAAAATTTATTTTTATATTTAAATGAATTATATGAAAAGGTGTAAATTTTTAATTGTATTTTAGAAATACATTTATTGCATATTTTGCGTTTATAAGCTTTTCTATTAGGTATATAAACTAACCATTTAAAATAATTGCAATTTTTAAAAATTTGGATTATTAAATATATTATGCTTTGATTATCTTTTTATCACAAAATTTAATAATTAGAATTTTTTCATTTTGTAATTGAATTGGAATAAATATATTTTCATTTATTTCAAGTTTGTTTGTTTTTTAATATTTTTAAATAGATAAATTAGTAAGAATTTGTAGTATTTTTTAATAGATAGGGTAATTAGAAAATGTTTTTAGTATTATACAGTTAATTTGGTTAGCTATGTCTTACGATCAAATTAATAACAGCTTCTATAGTGTTAAAATGACTTATGGATATGTCCTTAAATTTGAACCAAATAGGTGTAGGGTATTTCTAAGTCGGTTGCACCGACTGACTGTTTCTTTACTTGTTTAATGATTGTTTAGTTTGGGAAAAGTTAATATGGGATTTATATATATTACAGAGAGACATCATTCTATTAATTGGTTCATATTTACCATAGTTAGTTCGGTGAAACTGTAAATTAAACAAATTAGCAGATCTTAATCTAGAATGCGAAGAAAAATTGAGTTTAGCGAGTAGTTGAGAAGAAGAAATGTTGCCTTTAATTAATTCAATTAGAA
The DNA here is from genome assembly GCA_963082915.1 of Dolichopus griseipennis. Lineage (NCBI taxonomy): Eukaryota > Metazoa > Arthropoda > Insecta > Diptera > Dolichopodidae > Dolichopus > Dolichopus griseipennis. The sequence continues at coordinate 301,209,177 of OY720441.1, read as the reverse complement.
ATACAATATCTGCAACTTTACGGCGCATTTCAAGTGTATTGAGATGTATTAAATTTATTCTATGTTCGTAAGGAGGTAATCTAAAAGGGTCCTCCCAAGGAAGAAAACGTAAAGCATACCTGAGAAATTTTTTCTGAACCGATTCAATTCTATTTATATGGACACCATAAAATGGACACCAAACTTGACTGGCATATTCTAAATTAGGTCTAACCAGGCAGGCATAAAGAGATTTCAATACATAAGGGTCTTCAAATTCTCTTGCCCAACGTTTAATAAAACCGAGCATAGAATTGGCTTTATTTAATATATCAGAATAATGAAGTTGAAATGAAAGTTTACTATCAAAGAGTACCCCTAAATCTTTAATTGAAGTGACTTTTGAAATGATTTGATTATTAAAAGAATATACATAAGAAATTGGACTTAAGCGGCGTGTAAAACTGATTGAAGCACATTTGGTAACATTGAGTTGGAGATTATTGTTGGAACACCAATTGTAAAAACGATTAAGATCAGCTTGTAGGGCTAATGCATCCTCCAAATTTACAATTTTTTTGAAAAGTTTCATATCATCGGCATAAATTTTAATGTGACTATTAATTATTAAAGAAGAAACATCATTAATAGAAATAATGAAAAGTAAAGGTCCAAGATGGCTACCTTGAGGCACCCCTGTGGGAGCTGCAAACTCAGAAGATATCGAGGATCTAAAAGAAACACTATATCTACGATCAGAGAGGTAAGAATTAATCCAATCTATAAAATAAGTCGGAAATCCTAATTTATTTAGCTTAAAAATAATAACATTATGTGGAAGAAGATCAAAGGCTTTGCTAAAATCTGTATATAATACATCTGTTTGGAAGCCATCTTCCATATTATTAATAAATGTAGATGTAGATTCAACAAGATTAGTAACGGTTGATTTAAGCTTTACAAAGCCATGTTGGAAAGGCGATAAAAAACAAGTACAATGATCATAAATATAATCAAATACAATTAGTTCAAAAAGCTTAGGTATAGAAGAAAGTTTAGCAATTGGACGATAGTTAGTAACATCGTTTTTAAGATTTTTTTTATGAACTGGCTTAATTATGGCAGTTTTCCAAATAGAAGGGAAGATACCAGAAGCTAAAGAAGAATTAAATAAAGAAGAAAGAGGACCAGATAATGAAGATGAGCATTTATTTAAAAATATGTTAGGGATGCCGTCAATCCCAGGACTAGTGTTAAAATCAAGTTTTGTCAAATAGTTAAATACCAAATTAGAGTCAATATGAATATTACCCAGAGTAGTATTAGGAAAGTTAGATAAATGCAAAAAATTATCTTCATTTAACGAGAAAGCGGGCAAAGAATAACTACTTGAGAAGAAATCACGGAAAAATTCTGAAATAACATTAGAATCTATACTACTAGAATTTTTATAATTCATACACATTGGATATTGATCACTTTTTCTTTTGGAATTAACAAATTTCCAAAAGAGTTTTGGATTATTTTTAATATTTATAGACATGTTTTGCACATAATTAGAATATAAATTAACAGACATTGTTTTAAATTCATTAAATAAATATATGAAAACATTAAAGTCATAATTATTATTGCTTTTAATAAATTTACGCCAGGCTTTATTTTTTCTATTTTTTAATTTTTTAAGACTTTTAGTAAACCATGGCGGACTGGATTTATAACTATTGTCTACAACTAACGGAACATATTGTGAAATAATAGAATGAACAATTTTATAGAAATGATTAACTGCGTCATTTAAATTAAAAGAGGTTAAAAATGAGAAATCATAACAACTTAAATAGTTATTAATAGCATCAAAATTGGCTTTATGAAAGTTAAAACGATAAGAAAGTTCAGAATCAATAATTGGAGGTATGAGAAAACAGAGAGACGAACAAATTGGAGGATGATGCTCATCAATTTCAACTAGTTCAAATGGACAGTTAATAATAGCAAAATTTATCCAATTTGTCGTAAATAAAAGATCTAACTGTCTACCACGATTATTACAGATTGAAGATACTTGTTGAAAATTAAAAGAATTAAAAGAATCAATTACAAAGCACTCCGTATTACTAACTAATTCGTATGGAATGAAGTAGGAATCCTCATCGTGCGGAACCCATTTAATATTAGGAAGATTAAAGTCACCACAGAGAATTACATCATCATTAACATTAAGTTTACTGACTAGTGAATCAATTTCTAAAATATATTTAGTATACACTTCGAAACTAGATCCTGGAGGAATATAACAATTTATAATAATAACATTTTTTAGTTGTAGTTCAATTTTAACAGCAATTACTTCGATAAAATCGGTAGGATCACATTGAGAAAGTAACAATTGCGATGAACAAAAAGTATTTTTAACAGCTATCAATACACCACCACCTTTAGGAACATTATAAGATAAACGACAATCATATCTATCTTTCCTATAAACAGTGTAAGAAGAAGAGAAAATTTCAAGATTATTTATTGAAGAAGTTAGCCAGGTTTCTGTTAAAACGAATAGATCAAAATCTAAAGCAGTAGAATTTAAGAAAACTTTTTTAGTTTTTGTGCGTAGACCTCTTACATTTTGATAATAAATAGTTAATTTAAAAGATTTATTATTAGGATTAATGGGTTCCGCAAGACTAATATTAACTAGACTTTTTCTCGCTTGGAAGGGGACGAAAGTACTTATCATGATTTTCTCTCACACGTTGCAGATAGTTAATTCTATTAGATGAGATATGTGAGGCAAAAGATTTCAAGTCAGTTAGAGCATTTTCAGCTGAAATATTATATGTTTCATGATATTTTACAAAAATATTACGTAAGTCCTTAATATCAGTAGGAAGTCCTTCCTGTTGAATAGCTATTTTAAGCGATGTGTTTGTTTTACCACCAATACAAACATCATTTGATTTATCGTGAAGATATGCAAGGTAAAGTCTAACATTATCATAAATTTTACTGTCCCTTAGTCTAGCTAAAACGTACCTACTATTATTTTTACTTTCATGAAGAGCTTTTTGAGTAAGTTTTACAACAGGCGGTAAAAGAGGATCTAAAATTGGTGGAGTTGTATTTGAGTTAGATAATAAAATATCCTCAGAATTAGCTAATAAGGGATTAGCTTGTGATTCAGGATGTAAAGATAAAGAAGTTGATCTATTAATTTTATTAGAAGAAGATTTTACTACAGTTAAGCTAGAAGGTTTACTTTGGGGCATGATAGTTTCACCTTGAACAAAATTTTGGTATTTATTAAATTTATTTGATACAGACTTTTTGAATTTTGTAAATTTATTTTTTAGATAAGAATCGCTAATTTGTTTGTTATTACCTGATTTGGTAAGATCATTTGAATTACTAGAAATGATGTTTTTAGAATTATTTTTTATATTAATACCTGATTTGGTAAGATCATTTGAATTACTAGAAATGATGTTTTTAGAATTATATTTTATATTAATATTCGAAATAGGAATAGTATTAGTATCAGTTTGTGCAATAATATCAGATTTGTTAGGATTAATTAGTGTTTTAGTATTTGAAATATCAATTGATTTAGAAAAATTAGTAGGAGGTATAGGAAAAGATAAATCAAGTAAATTTGTTAAATTAGATTTAGTGTTTAAAGAGGATTTGTAATTTAATTTAGAATTTCTTATTGTATAACCTGTATTAGTGTCTTGTAAAACTGTTTCCATATTTTTGTTTAGGTTACCTTTGACCTGCGGCTTAATTAATTCAATAGCTGCACCAATTTTATTCCATATATTGACGTTGCTTGGATGTTGTAAAATTCTCATAGAATAAACAGAACCAGAGATAAGAAAGCATAAATATTTCATTTTGTTCTTCTTTATACGGTTAGGTGTTCAATTAGTACACACTACCGAACCAATGTTAAATTCTTCTTTTATAAATTGAGTTAACTTATTTTCATCAAACGAGCAAGGAACGCCCTTTACAAAAGTAGACGAATAGTTACTATCTTTGACGATTGATGATTTATTACAATCCATTAGCTTGGTAATTCTTCCACTCCATTCATCATTAGTCCATTGGGTCCCAAATTTATGTAAAATTGCAAAATCTGTTTGCACGCTTTTAACGCAATTTGTAGGAGAATCAAGTAATGTATCAACTTGAATTGCCTTATCAAAAGTTTGTATTTTACTGCTATATTCGGAATTTTGAGCTAGTGATCTAGATTTATGCAGTTCGGTACAAAAATTGTGTAACATATCAACATTAGTGCTGGCATAGTCCTGGTGAACCGTATTAATATGCTTAATAACAGCTGCTTCCATACGTTCAAAATTTTTAGGAACTGCAAAAATTGATGAAACACTGCTAGAACCAGCTTCTAACGACTTGGAAATATTCTCAAAATTTTTAGTAAATTGAGCAGAAATTTCAGTTAATAACTCAGTTTTTAAGTCGTTAAACTCATTATTTGATGTATGATTAGAACCGGTAGATTTCTCCGCCAAATACAAATACATAATTATTACACGAAGATAGACCGTTTGCCTATCCTACCGACTGCGCCAAATAAGTGACTGGTTCACTTTTAATATAAAAAAAATACAAGTTTTAAATTTTAAACTGTTTATTTGAATTGTTAATTATTAATTAATTTGTTAATCGAAATTTTACGGGTATTTATATCAAAAAGATGCAATGTCAGCGAAACATATTTTATGGGAAAATTATAATTAAAGGTTTCCCAATAGTTATTAATTTTAATATAATTGATTTATTTTAATTTAATTTTGCTGAAATTGCGTCTGTACATAAAGGTGAATAACATATTAAGAAAGTTAGTAATTAGACTTATAAATATATTAGTTATTGCATATGGTTATGTAATATCCGGTATAGGATACATAACTCGTGCTTACATTCTATATTAATTGTATTTTTATATTATAAGTAACAAATTTTATAATAATAACATACTTTTTAAGAATTGTTGAACAAACATTTATAACATGAATCTACTAAGCTTTACTAAGCCGCACTGACTGGGCTAAGATCTTAAATGTATCAACTCTACATTTATATATAATAAATGATAACATTAATATAGCGTGTTTTTGAAAATTTCACACTTATAGTGGTTTTTTTGAAAGTGCGAATTTTCTTTTTATTTTTTTTTCAAAAACTGTAGCACCGAATCAAATGAAACAAGATTTATATTAAACACAGCATCATGCCTTACAATATTGTACAAAATGGTTTTAGATTACTGTCTTACAGGAAAAATATAACGGTTTAATTTCAAATACTATAAAATGTTAGGGAAATTTTTTATTCAATATTATGAATTTCAATATTGTAAAAATGCAAAATTTTATAAAATCAAAAATATTTGAAATTATATATTGTTACTTTTTCCATTTAAGTTTTTTTTTGCCGTTTTATAAAAACTAGTACCTATAGCCCTTGCTCGAAATTCGAGCTTTTTGTGCTTTTAAATTTACATAAAAAATCGGTTTTGTGTAATTTATATTAGACTAATATTACACGAAACTAATTTTTTTTTTCCTATACATAATAAAATGTATGGCAACAATGTTGTCAACAATTCTTGCGTTTGAAATTTACTTAAAAAAAAAATTTATAATTTTTTCAATTATAAAAACGTTTTTAAGTATTTTTGAATTTTATTCCTGTAGCTCAACGCGCTATAAAGGAATATAATTTTGTACACTTATTACACAAAAAAAGCGATTTACATTCTAAATATAAATAGTGTTCTAATATATAATTTTCTGAAAATTTGAAGATTTTTCTAAACAAATACATATCTATCTTCTTCTATATATATAAAAGGGAATGTTTGTTTGTATGTTTGTTTGTTTGTTTGTTTGTTTGTTTGTATGTAGCGAATAGACTCCTAAACTGCCCAACCGATTTTCATGAAAATTTGTATATAGGGGTTTTTGGGTACGGAAAGAAATCGTGGCCAAAAAATTTTGCTCTAACGGACCGCCAAGTTGGGGCTGTGGTGCAAGTATTTAAACTTCTTTGTTCTAAAATGAAAACGGTTTGACCGATTGACTTCAAATTTTGTATACGTGATGCTCTTTGAGAATTGAGTAGACACTATTAACAGTTTTGGAATTTGTTAACCCATGTCGGGCCGACGGGTGGTCAAAAAAAATTTTGGGTCCAAATTTTGTCCGATTTTACGAAATTCTGCTTTGGCTTAAAAGAAAGCCCCAAAAAAAATTTTGTTGAGTTCCATTAACCCATTGCGGCCCAACAGCTTTTTATAGCTTTTTTCAATATTATACTCTAAATTCGAAACGGTTTGACCGATTGACTTCAAATTTTGTATACGTGATTCTCCTTGAGAATTGAGTTGACACTATTAACAGTTTTGGAATTTGTTAACCTATGTCGGGCCGACGGGTGGTCAAAATAATTTTTGGAAGCTAATATTGTCAAAATTTGCGAAGTACTGCTTTGGCTAAAAAGAAAGCCCCAAAAAAATTTTGTTGAGTGATTTGGAAGCAAATTACGTTCAATTTTGCGCAATACTGCTTTGCCCAAAGAGAAAGTGTAGTTCCGTTAACCCAGTGGGGCACAGTGGCTTTTAATAGATTTTTGCGTTACTTAACTCTAAATTAAAAACGATTTGACCGGTTTACCTCAAATTTTATATGTGTGAAGCAACTTGAAAATGGAGTTGAGTCTGTTAACAGTCGGCCTTGCGATTTTTCAAAAAAATTTTTTGGAAGTAAATTACGTCAAAATTTGGAAAGTAGTTCGTACTGCTTTGAATTACAGAAAGTTTCAAAAATTACTAGAATAATCCTAGAAAAATTGTTTTAAAAAGATTGCTTTCACACATTTTAAAATTTACATGTGAATTAAAGTTTACGTGTGAAATTTTGTGTTAACTTTTTGCAGTAACATCAAATTCAATTAAACCTCCATTGAGAGGCGCAGCAACGCGCACCGGGTATTAGCTAGTGTATACATATTTACTGAAGTCAAGTAGCCAAAATTTGAGTTAATGCTGTCCTACATATAGAAAACTCTTAACATTTTAGTACGATTTGAACTATGTTGTATGTATTCTGTATCCTAATGAAAAAGCTAATTCATAGAGCATAATGTACAACAAAATTTAACATACCTATCATAATTCATAAGTAAATAAGTTAAGTACTTAGTATTATACATATTATATTGAAGCTGCCAAAATACAAAATAATAGTTAAGTTGACAGAAGTCGAGATTTTTTTTAAAATCACAATTTTAAGATTTATAACATATCTACAAAGATATTAAAAAAATAAAACTTATCAATTAAAAAATTGATAAATTTTTCCTCCCCTTATTCCATTTTAAAATTTAGTAGCTACATAGGCAAATAAGCACTACATTTCAATAAAAAAATCTAAAATTTTAACTACAAATGTATGTACATATACAAACAAGTGATGAAAAAAAAACAAGGGTTTTTAAAAAAGCACATTTTCAAAATTATATTGTATTACATACTGAGTTTAACTTTGGAAATATTTACTTGGAAATAGTTACTACTGACTTATAAAATTTACTGCTAACAGGTTGGCAAATTTCTCAAGAATCTAACTTCAACTCCCTCCCCCCCGCCCCCCCCCCCCCCTCATCCACTAATTTTTTAGGTTCTAGGAATTAAATTGTGAATTGCACAAAAATTTAGAATTTTACTTCGAATTTTATTATCTAAGCAAAAATGGGTAAAACTGAGAGACACTTTCTTCAATTTAAGGAACCCCTTTTAAATTTAAGGAAAACCTTTAACATATGTTAAAATATAATGCTGGACCTTTAAATTTTGTATTTTAATAAAAAAAAAATGGACAGGTATTCAAGTTACAGGTGCTTTAAAATAGCATAATTTCAATTTTCGAGCCTTTATAGCTCCTAAACAGGGGGCTTGACAAAAAAATTTTGTTAACTGAATCCTACTATTTTTTTAGGATCTAACTTCAAGATTTCTAACCCAAAATTTCAAGATCTTAGCTTGAACCGTTTAGAAGATATGTGAGGCCAAAAATTTTGCCAAAATTGAGTTTTATATAATGGTAAATTTTAGTACCGGATGGCAACCCTATACATTTAAGCGACATATTTTTGTAAAGCCTATAAAAGCAGCTCCCTAATACCGTTTTTCGATTGAAAATACACCTAACTGAACTCTTGTTATGTTTATTTAAATATAGGGCTTTTTTAGAATTTTCAGGGGCTGTAATTTTGTCACCCTTCAAAATTAAGAAAAACCTTTGACACATTTTGAAATATAATTATAGAGCTTTGAATTTTGTCTATCACTAAAAAAAAATTTGGACAGGTATTCAAGTTACAGGTGTTTAAAAATAGCAAAATTTCAATTTTTGAGCCCTTATAACTCCTAAATAGGGGGCTTGACAAACCGACTCCTACTAATTTCTGAATATCTAACTTCTCCCAAAATTTCAAGACCCTAGCTTGAACCGTTCAGAAGATATGTGTGGCCAAAAATTTTGCGAAAATTGAGTTTTGCGTAATTTTAAATTTTAGTACCGTATGGCAACCCTAAACATTTGCCTTGTAAAAATTTATAAAGTCTATGAAACCAGCTATCATTTGCCGTTTTCAGATTGAAAATATATGTAACAGAACTCTTGTTATAGCAATTTAAATATAGGGCTTTTTCCAACTTTGGGGGGCTGTAGCCCTTTAACAGGTAGGGCTACAAAAAAAAATTCTTCTACGAAATTATTTTTTTTGCAAAAACTACCCATGGTTAAAATTTCTTTTCTCTATTTCAAACGGTGTAAAAGTTTTTGTAAACATACGGACGGACGGACGGGCGGACAGAGTGAAGCTATATAGGCACATTTTTACAAAAATTTTTGAAAATGTGTTAAAAATAGTTCTGAATTCTTTACTTTACTTTATATAAACTACTCTTTTTACAACTACACCACACCGCCTCTTGAAAAAGAGTAGATGAAAGGAGTAGATAATTAAATATTTATTTTATCTAAATTAAAGCATACAACGTACAATTTTTATACGGCAGCACGTCAATATGTCTATCTATATATCAGTAAATTGATACGCGCGTACACACAAAAATATTTATTTGAATGTTTTAATTTAGTAAAAAAGTTTTATTAATTTCATATAATAGGTATATTTTGAATTTTTTTCAATATAAGATATTTTTTAAAACATAATCTTAGAAATATAAGAAAAACCAAAAAACATTTGTCAATTTGTAAATTTTAAAAATCCGATTACAGTACATCGCGTTACGCGTATTTTGTTTGCTCTCATGTAAATTCATGTACCTACTTATTTCAAAATTTTTTGACAGAAACTGCACGCCGTACGCATTTATTCTGGTTGATCCCTAAAGAACACATAATTTTTCTTAAGAAATGTAAGTTTTTTGTTTCTGCAAACATATTATAGGTATTTCAATTATTTTGAATATTATGTAATGTATTTTTTAAAAAAATATATAGGTATTTTTAAAAACAATATTATTTTAAATTATTTTATTTTTGGAACAATAACCACATAAGAAAAAACTATAACATTTTTACATGCTTTGTCAATGTTTGAAATTTTAAAAATTCAAGGTATAGTAAGTTATTCTCATGTAATATCATGTACTTAACTACTAATTTACAACTTTTTGTTAGCAATTACACACCATAAGCGTTGATTTTAGTTAGGCCCTAAGGAACAAATCATTTAAATTACAAATTATTTTTTTAAGAAAGATTTTTAATTTTTTACAAACATATTTTATAACAACTTTTGTTATACATCTCACAAATGTAATGGCAACTACAGAATATATTTCAAAAGTCGGTTATTTTATTGTTATAAAAAACTTAACAAAAATGTCGTTTTAAAAGAATGCTGTGAAATTTGAAAAATTAATATAAGACTTGAACATTGTAGAATGTGCTAATTCTAGAATGGGCACTTTGAACTCATTTGCTAGATTTTTATTTGATATGTCAGCCTCCCCCTATGTATACTGCTTTTTCTTCTAATGAAATTTTTTTTGTATATTTGATGCGTTATTATGATTTTTTTTTATATTCAAAAATATATATAACAAGTAAAGAAACAGTCAGTCGGTGCAACCGACTTAGAAATACCCTACACCTATTTGGTTCAAATTTAAGGACATATCCATAAGTCATTTTATCACCATAGAAGCTGTTATTAATTTGATCGTAAGACATAGCTAACCAAATTAACTGTATAATACTAAAAACATTTTCTAATTACCCTATCTATTAAAAAATACTACAAATTCTTACTAATTTATCTATTTAAAAATATTAAAAAACAACAAACTTGAAATAAATGAAAATATATTTATTCCAATTCAATTACAAAATGAAAAAATTCTAATTATTAAATTTTGTGATAAAAAGATAATCAAAGCATAATATATTTAATAATCCAAATTTTTAAAAATTGCAATTATTTTAAATGGTTAGTTTATATACCTAATAGAAAAACTTATAAACGCAAAATATGCAATAAATGTATTTCTAAAATACAATTAAAAATTTACACCTTTTCATATAATTCATTTAAATATAAAAATAAATTCTACATAAATGCAGCAAGTACCTTTGAACATAGCTGAACCACTACAATTAAGTCTAGATTTTGGAGACACATAGGACATAGGAAATATATTCTTTGGCTTCGAAATTAAACTCGACCACAACCAATTCCCATGGTACTTTCCTTACTAGTAACCTAGAGTTTAAATTTCATCAAAATAGCGGCATTATTTTTTGAGTTATAGTGTTTTTAAGATATATGTTTGATAGCCCTTGAACTTTTCAAGGGTTCCAGGACCCGAAACCATGGTACGATTTCGACCAAATTGCAGTCCCCGTCATACTTTCAATACTAGTTAACCTTTGTACATAATTGGAACGTTATATCTTAATTTTAGTTACTAGTTTTATTAATTTCGATGATAAGCTTTTACACATTGGGGGGTCTAAGAGAGGTTCTGAACCACCACTCCAATTGATCCCAAATTAGGGGGGCACACAAGAAATAGTAAAGAACACCCTTGTGGCAAATTGGAAGCTTCTACATTTGTTTCAAGTAACTATCTTTATTAATTTCGAAAATATGCTTTAAGGGCCTAAGAACTGAGTGGCTGGTCCCCGATCCACTACTCCAATGGGGCCCAAATTTCAAAGACACTTACGAAATAGGAAGGTACACCCTGATACCAAATTTGGAGGTTCTATCTTCATTGGTTTCGGAATTATGCTCGTTTGGCCTAAATTCGATCAAAAAGTTCTAAGTTCCGAACCCATTGTCCAATCTTCACCGTACGTAATCACTGCCGTAGTTTTGCTGCCAATAACCTACAGCACAAATTTCATGAAGATAGCCTCATTAGTTGTTGAGTTATCGTGATTTTTTATATATGTTCCTTAGCCCTAACATCGATTAAAAGGTCCGGAATCCGAACCGTTGGGCTGATTTCGCCCTTATATAGTCCGCGCTGTACTTATAGTACTAGTTAACCCTTGTACACAATTTGAACGGTCTATCCTAATTTTAAGTAACTATTTTTAGTAATTTCGATTATAAGCCTTTAAAACTTGGGAGGTCTGAGAGGGGTACAGAACCACCACTCCAATTGATCCCAAATTAGGAGAACACGCAAGAGATAGTAAAGAACACCCTTGTGGCAAATTGGAAGCTTCTACATTTTTTCAAGTTGTTATCTTTATTAATTTTAAAGATATGCTTTAAGGTCTTCGGAAATGTCTGGCTGGTCCCCGACCCACTACTGCAATGGGACCCAAATTCACAAGACACTTAGGAAATAGGAAGGGACACCCTGATACTAAATTTGGAGGTTCTATCTTCATTGGTTTCGGAATTATGCTCGTTTGGCCTAAATTCGATCAAAAAGTTCTAGGTTCCGAACCCATGGTCCAATCCCGACCTTACGCAATTCCCGAAGTATTTTCATTACTAGTAACCTACAGCACAAATTTGATGAAGATAGCATCATTAGTTGTTGAGTTATCGTGATTTTTTATATTTGTTCGTTAGCCCTGAAACCGATTAAAAGGTCCAGAATCCGAACCCATGGGCCGATTTCGCCCATATGCAATCCCCGCCGTACTTTCAGTCCTAGTAACCTACAGTTAAAATTTCATCAATATAGCTCCATTATTTTTTGAGTTATCGTGCCTACGGACGGACGGACGGACGGACGGACGGACATGGCTATATCGACTAAGGCGGTCACGCTGATCACAAATATATATACTTTTCCATATCTAGCTCGCTTCCTTTAGGTGGTTACAAACACCATACCAAAGTTAATATACCTCTTTACCTATTCTATAGGTGTAGGGTATAAAAATACTAAAATAATCACCAAGCAACATTATTAGGTATAATAGGTTTAAATAAAAGAAATATGAATGTAAAAAACAACTTACATTTTTAGGTAAAATTTAATTCATTGGCAAAAATTGTTACGTTTATTATAATTAAAATTGAACAGAGTTCGTTATAAATGAAAACTACTGTATAAACCAAATGTATTGCCTTCATTTCGAACAGAACTCATTTTTTTTTAAGAAATTAAAATAAAGAAAAAAAACAAAAACAAAACAAAAATTTAAAAAAAATTTCAATCTCCTTGTTCATTGAACATTTGAACTAAACAAAAAAAAGAAAAACATAAGTCGGCGCATATAATACTTTGATTGAACTGCGAGTTACAACCGAAAATGAATTACTTTTACCAAGAAAATCGGCGCATAATATTATAGTCATAAGCCTTAACTTTTAACAGCGTGACTGTTAAATTCAAATTTACGTCAAATTAAAGACGGGTTTTCACCTGAAAAAACGCAATATTCTAAAAAAAATATCAGTGTCCTATGAAAACAAAAAAAAACTTTTCTTTTGGTTGTTGTTTCATTAAAATTGGTCAAATTCGCATATAATACTTTGATTGAACTGCGAGTTACAACCGAAACTTAATTTTTTTTTACCCAGCAAATCGGCGCATAATATTAGAGTCATAAGCCTTAACTTTTAACAGCGTGACTGTTAAATTCAAATTTACGTCAAATTAAAGACGGGTTTTCACCTGAAGAAACGCAATATTCTAAAAAAAAATATCATTGTCCTATGAAAACAAAAAAAAACCTTTCTTTTGGTTGTTGTTCCATTAAAATTGGTCAAATTCGTCTTCAACCTTCTTTGAAACAACACTGGCTTCGGTTTAATAAAAATTTTACTTATTTTAAATTTAATCGATTAATTCGAATTTAATAATAAACTTAATTTTTGTTTTTTGTTTTTTTATTTTATTTAAAATTATAAAATAAAAATTGTTTTTATTTTTCTTTTTAAATTTTCTTTCAAAGTGTTTAAAATTTGTGGTGTTTTTTATTCTATTTTACTTCAATTTTTATTTTGTATCACATTGCCGCACTTTCAACGGCGGACATACTTAAATAAGTATCACTTTTAATTTTAATTGTATGCTAAAATTTTAACGTAGATAATTAAATTTTTTCACTACTTATTTTACACTTTTTTTTTTTTAACTAAACTTAACTTAAATTAATTTGAGAATTTTTTGTTTTAATTCTTTTTTAATTTTTGAATATCACGCGCCGGATTGTTTTGTTTACATTAAATTAAAATAATTTTTTTTTTGGAAATAATCATTCTTTTAATTTTCTCCTAGTGGTAAACAAAACAATATACCCATCTCTCTCCTTCCCATGGATAGATGTTAATGTTTCTAATAACTCTCTCCACTCTCAATATACCATCATAAAAACACCGTAACTTAATTAATAAATTCTGATGGTATATTAATTCAATTAAACCGGCAATCCTTGCTCTATGTGAAACGCAAGTTAGTAGTCACAATGTTAACTTCGATATTAACGGATACTTACTCATTTCACACTTCGTTCCCAAAAGAGGCATCGCCATCTACATAAAAAAAGACATTGCTTTTAACACTCTTGACAAATATAAATCTTCAAGTCCAACTTTCAATTACGTTTGGGTCAAAATCCATGTTGAAAAGCATGTTATACATTTCTATTTTCTATACAGATCACCCAATTCAAGTGAACAAGAAACTGTTATGGAAATTGAAAACCTTTCAAACCAGATCAATGAAATTCTCGATTGTTTTCCTGAGACCGAAATTGTTCAACTTATTAAAAATCCCACTAGAATCCCTGACCGTGCTGATCAACAAGGTCACCTCTTGGATCTGTTTCCAACCACACACCCTGAAAAGTATGTGGTTTCAGTTGTTTGCCCCCTGGGGGACTCTGATCACTGTTTGGTCAATACAAGCTTCCGGGCAGGCTCGGTGTCCAACCAAAGGTCCCTTCCCAAAAAATTGGTATGGCATTATAACCATGCTAACTGGGAAGGTCTGAACAATTTTTACAAAACCTTTGATTGGTCACTGTGCTTCCGTGGTAGGAATGTTGACTTTGCGCTTAGTGAAACTATTCTACTTGGAATGAGATTATTTATACCTCACTCCATGAAATCTATTAAACGGAAACCCAAAACTTGCTTTAATCGCATTTGTAAAGAAGCCATTCTAAAAAAAGAGGAAGCCTTCAAAAAGTACCGGGACAGTGGTTTGGAGGCTCACAGGACCAAGTATATAGTGGTTCGGAACAGATGTAAGAGAGTTATCAACAAGCAAAAATTCTTGTTGCACCAAAAGTTGAAACAAAAACTAATGCACATGCCCAAGAATAGCAAGTCCTTTTGGACTTTTGCAAAAAATTTAAAAGAGGACAATAGCGGGTCTTCTTTTCCTCCACTTGTTGATATAAACAACCACATCGTATCAGATTCAAAAGAAAAAGCGATTTTGTTTGGCAAACAGTTCGCTTCTAACTCATCACTGCCTCAGTCAAGTCAAAGACCTCCATCTATTCCAGAAGTTGGCTGCTCCTTTGGTAGAATATACTTTAGGACGCGAGCAGTGATGAAAATCTTAAAGAATCTTGATACAAGAAAATCAGCCGGTCCGGACGGTATTACAACTACCGTCCTCAAAAACACATATACTTCCATTTCAAAACCCTTTGCGCAACCTTTCCCATCTTTCCTTTACTTCGGGTATTCATCCTACTCAATGGAAGATTGCACATGTTTTTCCAATTCCTAAAAAAGGCGATCCCTCTAACTACCGACCTATCGCTATTACTTCGGTCCTCTCCAAAGTAATGGAAAAAGTTATAAATTATAAGCTTTTGAAATATCTAGATCGTAAAGGTTTGTTTCATGATCGACAATACGATTTCAGAGCCCGTCTTTCAACTGGTGATCTCATGACCTACCTGTGCGAAAAGCTTAATATCAGCCTTCACCATTCTGGTGAGTCTGATGTTGTGGCTTTGGATATTTCTAAAGCTTTTGATCGAGTTTGGCATGATGCTTTATTGGCAAAATGCAAGGCTTTAGGTCTAGGTAGGGTTTTTGTTAAATGGATTGGAGATTTCCTTTCGAATCGCACGATTCGTGTTATAGTCGATGGATATTCATCCAAAGATTTTAAAATAAATGCTGGTGTCCCTCAGGGATTTGTTTTATCCCCCAGCCTTTTTCTAAATTTTTAAAAATGACCTACTATCAATAACCTCCAATCCAATCCATAGCTTCGCAGACGACAGTACTCTTGTTGCTTCCTATGAATTTCATAGCCGCTGTAACATTAGTCATCAGATTAACTCAACAGCAAAAAATTTCACTATAAGTGAATTAAACAATGATTTAATTAAAATCCAAAAATGGGGTGAAATCAACAGAGTTGATTTCAACACCAAAAAAACCCAATGCTGTCTAGTCTCGCGAAAAATAGCAACAACTATTCCGAACCTTTCTTTTCAAGGAGAGGCTCTGCAGCATACGGAAGACTTAAACATTTTGGGGATTGAGCTAAACCAAAAATTGACTTGGTCAAATCATAGTTTTGGAGTAGCTAAGGACGCTGCTTAATGTTTGGGTTTCTTGTATCACTGTAAAACTTACTTCTCATCCTCTGATCTCCTCAATATTTATAAAACTCATATTAGGCCGAAAATGGAGTATAATGCACATATTTGGGCTGGTTCTCCCATTACGGCGCTGGGATATCTCGATAAAGTGCAAAACAGAGCTTTTCGTCTTATAAATGATCCCAGTGTTACCTCAACGCTCACTCCACTCAGCCATCGTCGCACTGTTGGGTCACTGACCTTTTTTTATAGATATCTTGTAGGGACTAACACCTGTTCTAAAGAAATCAAACAACTTATGCCTCCATTCAAGATTTTCCAAAGCGAAACAAGGAGGGCAACAGATGCTCATCCCTACATAGTTGAACTAGCTAGATGGCGTAACACGGCTTATGGAAATTCGTTTGTCATGCGCTCATCTCGTTTATGGAACCATATTCCATAAAATGTGTTCCCCAAAGTTGATAATGTATATATGTACGATTTAACCAAATTTAAGAAGAACATTAACATCTTTCTTCTAAATATCCCATCCAATTTTCCCCATCCCATATAATCCAAATATTCCAAATAACTTCCACCATAATCCTAAATCCTTCCATATCCTCATACCTGTAACCACACTGCACATTTGTATTACAGCTTCCCTCCTAAAGTTTGGTTCAAAAAGGGCATGGTTTTGGTGTGTTAAAATCATACACTACTCAGCGAAACGCCGCATAGTTTCAATGGGTGGCTTTCGAGCTTTCCATTCCCTCGTTACAAAAAAAAAAAAAAACATAAAGCGTCTGCATTCGTATTCAAAAGACCCGATTTGTGGATAACACAATAATCGAATTATTCTAATTTAATATGCCCACGCATAATTCTAGAAGTTGGATTGTTATTCTTGAAGATTATACCACAATTTTTGCTTAGAAAAAAAAAAAAACAAACATAAAAAAAAAAAAGTTGCCCACTCTAAAAATTGTCCAATTTGAGTGAAATCCAATTTTGCCAACTAACTTGCCTATTACTTTATCTGCCCAGTTTTAATTTTAACCTCGTAGTTTCATTTGATTCACAGTTATCGAGGCCGTAACATTTTGAAACTCCATATAAGTGCTCGATTCATTATATAACTAATAGTGTATAATTTTTTATCCTCGTAGTATAATTAGTTTTGAAGAAATTCATTTTGGTACAAAGAAGTTGTATGGCAGCCCCCTGAAAATGGGGCCCTAACATTTTGAAACTTCATATAAGTGGTTGATTCATTATATAACTGACCGTGTGTAATTTTCATCCTCGTACTATAATCAGTTTCCAAAAAATTCATATTGGTGCAGAAAAGTTGTATGGCAGCTGCCCAAAAATGGGGCCGTAACATCTTGAAACTTCATATAAGTGCTTGATTCATTATATAACTAACCGTGTGTAATTTTCATCCTCGTTGTACAATCAGTTTCCAAGAAATTCATATTGGTGCAGAGAAGTTGTATGGCAGCTGCCCAAAAATGGGGCCGTAACATTTTGAAACTACATATAAGCGCTCGATTCATTATAAAACTAACCGTTTTTAATTTTCATCCTCATAGTATAATCAGTTTCCAAGAAATTCATATTGGTGCAGAGAAGTTGTATCTGTATGGCAGCTGCCCAAAAATGGGGCCGTAACATTTTGAAACTACATATAAGCGCTCGATTCCTTATAAAACTAACGGTTTTTAATTTTCATCCTCGTAGTATAATTAGTTTTCAAGAATTCATATTGGTTTAAATAAGTTGTGTAGCAGCTCCCCGAAGCCGTGGTCTGGTTTTAACCCAAAAGAATAGGGAACCTCAAAAATGTCCAAAAAATGTTTTGTGTGAATTCAAAACTCTAGCTCTAATTTTTGAATTCAATCTCTTTTATTTAAGTTTTAATTCACGAATATATTAAACTTAAGCAAAATAAGCATCATATTCATCATGTTCGAAAATTATCATCATATTCATAATGATTATCATCTATAAATCTCAAAGTACAAAGTACAAATTTATAATTTTTTTAAAAATTTTACGCATCATTTAAATCATATGAAATCGTAACTCGAAAGATTTGTTATCTACAAAAAAAACAAGGAAGATTATAATTGCCCTTGTCAACTCTAGATACCCGTACGTACACTATTATATATTAAATGAATAAGAATTTCATTTATTGCAATTGAACTGTTTGACAGAAAATTCAAAATATTTGTTTTTTTATATTTAATTAAAAAAATAATTAATAAAAAACAAGATTAATTTTAAAAAAATGTTGAAATTAAACAAAAACGAGGAAGATTATAGTTGCCCTTGTCAACTTTTAGATACCCATGCATACCCACTATGGTGTATAAAATAAACCGTAATTTATTTCCCTTATACATTTAACTCATTACCCCATAATTTTGACGTAAAAAAAAAAAAAACAAATTAACAAAAAAAAAAAAAAATCACAAAACAAAAAACAAAATTTTCATTCATTGTCCCATAACTTTAGCTTAAAAAAAAAAAAAAAAAAAAATTAAAAAAAAAATAATCACAAAAAAAATAAACAAAATTTTCATTCATTGTCCCATAACTTTAGCTTAAAAAAAAAAAAAAAAAATAAAAAAAAAAAAAAACAAAAAAAAAAAAAAACAAAAAAAAAAAAAAATTGGCCCACCCTAAAAGTCCGAAGGTCCGAGTGATGTCCAACTTTGCCAAGTAACTTGCCCTATTAATTTATCTGCCCAATTTTAATTTTAACCTTGTAGCTTCATTAGATTCAAAGTTATTGAATCGAAAACTTTGTATGGCAGCCCCCCGAAAATGGGGCCCTAAAATTTTGAAACTTCATATACTCAATTCATTATATAACTAACCGTGTGAAATTTTCAGCCTCGTAGTATAATTAGTTTTGAAGAAATTCATATTGGTGCAAAGAAGTTGTATGGCAGCCCCCCGAAAATGGGGCCCTAACATTTTGAAACTTCATATAAGTGCTCGATTCATTATATAACTAACCGTGTGTAATTTTCATCCGCGTAGTATAAATAGTTTTCAAGAAATTCATATTGGTGCAAGGAAGTTGTATGGCAGTCCCCCGAAAATGGGGCCCTAACATTTTGAAACTTCATATAAGTGCCGGAGTCATTATAAAACTAACCGTGTGTAATTTTCATCCCCGTAGTATAAATAGTTTTGAAGAAATTCATATTGGCGCAAAAAAGTTGTATGGCAGCTCCCCGAAAATGGGGCCCTAACATTTTGAAACTTCATATAAGTGCTCGATTCATTATATAACTAACCGTGTGTAATTTTCAGCCTCGTAGTATAATTAGTTTTGAAGAAATTCATATTGGTGCAAAGAAGTTGTATGGCAGCCCCCCGAAAATGGGGCCCTAACATTTTGAAACTTCATATAAGTGCCGGAGTCATTATAAAACTAACCGTGTGTAATTTTCATTCTCGTAGTATAATTACTTTTGAAGAAATTCATATTGGTGCAAAAAAGTTGTATGGCAGCTCCCCGAAGACTTGGTCCGATTTTAACCAAAAACAATAGGGAACCTAGAAATTGTCTAAAAATCACTTTGTGTGAATTTCAAGACTCTAGCCCTTTTAGTTTTTGAGTTATCGTGCTGACACACGGACGGACGGACGGACGGACGGACGGACAGACACACATAGCTAGATCGACTAATTTTTCGATTCTGAGCCGATACGTACCCTTGACACTATATCTAGCTCGTCTAGATCGATGCGTTACAAACGGAGGAGCAAATCTAATATACCCGATGTCATATATGTATGCACGGGTATAAAGAAGCTCTGAACGAGATTCGAACCCACACTTTTCTATAAAAAGGACTACGTCCTAACCACTAAGCCATAGATTTTTTGTTTATCTTAATTTTTTTTTGAAAATTATTTTAGT
This sequence comes from Dolichopus griseipennis, assembly GCA_963082915.1. Lineage (NCBI taxonomy): Eukaryota > Metazoa > Arthropoda > Insecta > Diptera > Dolichopodidae > Dolichopus > Dolichopus griseipennis. The sequence continues at coordinate 301,189,170 of OY720441.1, read as the reverse complement.
TGCTATGGTATCAATTGTTTGTTTTCAATAACAGTATTGAATTTTTTTATAAAAATATTTAAAAAAATGATTAATTTTTAATATAAATCAGAGTTTTATGTCAAATTTTCTGTAAAATAAAATTTTTCATACATAAAATAATTACAAATTATAATTCTTCTATTTTTCTCTTAAATAAATGAAAATATATTTATTCCAATTCAATTACAAAATGAAAAAATTCTAATTATTAAATTCTAATTATTACGATTTCGTCCATATGCAGTCCCCGTCATACTTTCAATATTAGTTAACCCTTGCAATTGGAACGTTCTATCCTAATTTTAAGTTACTAGTTTTATTAATTTCGATAATAAGCTTTTACACATTGGAAGGTCTAAGAGAGGTACTGAACCACCACTCCAATTGATCCAAAATTAGAGGGACACGCAGGAAATAGTAAAGAACACCCATGTGCCATATTTGAAGCTTCTACATTTGTTTCAAGTTACTATCTTTATTAATTTCGAAAATATGCCTTAAGGTCCTTGGAACTGAGTGGCTGGTCCCCACCCACTACTCCAATTGGGCTCATATTTCAAGGAAACTAAGGAAACCGAAAGCGACACCCTGATACCAAATTTGGAGGTTCTATCTTCATTGGTTTCGGAATTATGCTAGTTTGGCCTAAATTCGATCAAAAAGTTCTAGGTTCCGAACCCATGGTCCAATCCCGAACTTATGCAATCCCCGAAATAGTTTCATTACTAGTAACCTACAGCACAAATTTGATGAAGATAGCGTCATTAGTTGTTGAGTTATCGTGATTTTTTATATATGTTCGTTAGCCTTTCGATCGATTAAAAGGTCCAGATTCCGAACCCATGGGCCGATTTCGCCTATATGCAATCCCCGCCGTACTTTCAATTCAAGTAACCTACAGTTAAAATTTTATCAAGATAGCTCCATTATTTTTTGAGTTATCGTGCCTACGGACGGACGGACGGACGGACGGACATGGCTATATGGACTAAGGCGGTCACGCTGATCACAAATATATATACTTTTCCATATCTAACTCGCTTCCTTTAGGTAGTTGCAAACACCATACCAAAGTTAATATACCCTTTTACCTATTCTATAGGTGTAGAGTATAACAAACTGCTGCTGCTGATTGGCGTGGCCTATGTTATGTTAAGTGTTATTTACACATGGAACATACTTCTAATTACAAATACTTACATGCATAGGAGAAAGAAAAAATGAAACTGATAAAATGTAAATTATGAACAGAAAGAAAAAAAAATCAAAGCGTATAATAAATCTGTTAGAATGTAGATACAAAAAATTAACATAAAAATGTATAAAGCTATTTTTTTACATTTTAGTATGTATACTTTTGTTTTAATTTCACTTACAGAACTAACAACTAACTATAATAGTAGTTTCTATTTTTGATAAGGAAAAAAAAATCGAAACGTATAAGAAATCTTTTAGAAGGTAGGTACATAAAAATATAATAAACACGTATAAAGTTTTTTTTTAAATTTGAGTATGTTTACTTTTATTTTAATATCACTTACGGAACTTAACTAACTACAATATGTAGTTTAAATTTTTTGCAAGGGGAAAAAAATCATAACGTATAAGAAATCTGTTAGAAGGTGATTACAGAAAATTATAATAAAAGCTTATAAAGCTTTTTTTTACATTTCAGTATGTATACTTTTATTTTAATATCACTTACAGAACTAAAGCAAACTATTATAATGTTAACTTAAAATTAATTGTTTTTTAGGTAACGAATTTCTTTTTATTAATTCTGTAGCGCAATAGTAGGAGATAAAAGAATACATATAAAAAAAGAAACTAAAATTATATCTGTCGTCCGACAGGCTTTTTTACTAGTAAATAGTAATATATAAAGAGTGAGTAATTTAGCAGATTTTTATGTACTATTAGGAATAAGAATAACAACTTATTAACTTAAACTTGTATTTTATGCTTATAACATTTACCATTAAAATTAACCAAACTTGTGTGCTTGTTACTTAATTGATATTTACTTAGTAATGTAAAATAATTTGTTTTTCAGTAAGTACTATTTTTAGTGTTGGTATTTAAATTTTCTTTTAAAAGAGGAACTCGAATTTTAATTCTTTTAAAACAGGCCACAATTTTTGAGGTTCTCTCTGTAGTACTTAAAAAATTATGTTCATTTACATCCCTGTTGGCTGATATAGATTTGAAAGAGTAATTTTTCGTTGCTGTTTAATTTATTTACATAGTATAAATTTTCCTTTTAAAATCATATTGGAAGTTGTCATCACAGAGGCAAGGTATAGCGTAGCGATGCTACTTAATTTATTTCTTAATATTCTTTTTGAAATGTTTTTCGCACACTTAATAGTTTTTTTGATTATCTAATTCAATACCAAAGTATATCTATTGTTAAGAAGTAATTTCACTTGGTCACGTAATCAAAAATTTTCTTGATAACTTTTACTCTTTTACACATCAATATGCAAAAATTTACTCAAATTCTTGGAATTAGATATTGTAAAAAGAATATGTCATGCAAGAAAAAGACGGAAAATTAAAACAAAAATGGAAATTGAAACATAGTAAAATTGCATAATGGTCGAAAGGAATAAACCAATAATAAACTTTAAAATATAATTGCAAATGTTATAATATAAAGTTATGTAAATTTAAATTTTTAAAAGACTTTAAAATTTTATTATAGCATTAGTTTTCTAATATATTTGATTTTTTGTTTGTATACAAAAGAAAACCCTTTAACATGTATTTAAATTGAATTTATTATATAAATGTATCACGCTAAAATATTTATGTTTATTTTCAAATTGTTTCACAATTTTGTCGACATTTTTATTACAAAATATATTCTTATTCTAATGTACATTTTTATAAAATAACTAGCTAATACCCGGTGCGCGTTGCTGCGCCTTTCAATGATGGTTTGATTGAAGTTGATGTTACTGTAAAAAGTTAACACAAAAATTACACACTGTTTACACATGTAAATTTTAAAATGTATAAAAGCAATTTTTTTAAAACGATTTTTCTAGGATTATTCGAGTAATTTTGGAAATTTCTGTAATCAAAGCAGTACAAACTACTTTTCAAAATTTGACGTAATTTACTTCCAAAATTTTTTTTTGACCAATCGTAGGACCGACTGTTAACAGACTCAACTCCATTTTCAAGATTGTAGCCAAAGCAGAATTTCGTAAAATCGTACAAAATTTGGACCCAAAATTTTTTTTGACCAACCGTCGGCCCGGCATGGGTTAACAAATTCCAAAACTGTTAATAGTGTAAACTCAATTCCCACAGGGGAGCATGTACACAAAATTTGAAGAAAATCGGTGGAGCCGTTTCTAATTTAGAGTAAAGAATTGAAAAAAATAATAAAAAGCTGTTGGGACGCAATGGGTTAATGGAATCCAATAAAATTTTTTTTGGAGCTTTCTTTTCATCCAAAGCAGAATTTCGTAAAATCGGCCAAATTTGGACCCAAAATTTTTTTTGACCAACCGTCGGCCGGTCAAGGGTTAACAAATTCCAAAACTGTTAATAGTGTCAACTCAATTCTCAAAGAGCATCACGTATACAAAATTTGAAGTTAATCGGTCAAACCGTTTTCATTTTAGAACAAAAAAGTTTAAATACTTGCATCACAGCTCCAACTTGGCGGTCCGTTAGAGCAAAATTTTTGGGCCACGATTTCTTTCCGTACCCAAAAACCTCTATATACAAATTTTCATGAAAATCGGCTTGGGCAGTTTTTCTTGTTAACCAAATCGGATTTATTTAAATTTTACAAAAAAAATATTTAAAAAATCACTAGATTTTGGCAAGCGAAAAAAATTTTTCAGTTTCATTTTCAGTTTCAGCACTTTTAAAACCGCACCACAAACATTTAAAAGTATGTTTACCCATTTTTCACAAAATCTCGTACAAATATGTAAGTATTTTAATATTTGAAATATTCACTATTGCTAAGATTAATTCGTTTAAAATATTTTAACACCATGTACTCAACTAGAAAAATTTTGAAACGAGACCGCTGGTATATATTTTTCACAGGAAATTTAAATATTTGAAATTATTACTATTGTTAAGATTAATTCGTTTAAAATATTTCAACACTATGTACTCAACTAAAAAATTTCAAAGAAGACCACACGCGATTTCAATTTCAGTAGTTCCTATATTATAGACAATTATGAGTATAATGTATAACAGACCGCCTTTAAAACTATATTACAAAAATACATAGTGCTGTTTTTTTTTTCATACTTGTTTTTCCTGTACACAGTGAATGTGAAACAAAAAAAAAATTTATTGTATTTGCTTATACACCTAGAGTTCTTTGTTGTAAAAACTGTATTAAGTTTAGTAAAAGTTTGGTAAAAGAGAGTGAACTTACTTCTTAACAATAGATATACTTTGTTCAATACTTAAATTATCACTTAATTAGGTTCTCATTTACATTAATACATTATTACATTAATATTGCAAATATGTATATTATTTTAAACTATTATTAATTTCATACATATAAATTTATATTGCATCAATTAAATGAAAACAAATATTGAGGATTTTGAAATAACTAAATTCTTTCTAAGTCCTCAATAGATGTTTAAAACAGTTCTATCAGGAAAAAAATCAAGTATTAAAATGCTTAATACCGTTCAGCGAAGCCAGACGGTATGTAATGCTTTATTGCATTGACGTAATTTTGACGTAATCGGTGAAAATTCTGTATTCACCAAAACCGGTTTCGTAATTTTTATTCACAAACAAGTGATGAAAAAAAACCAAGGGTTTTTAAAAAAGCACATTTTCAAATTTATATTGTATTACATACTAAGTTTAATTTTGGAAACATGTACACTGGTGACTAAGTTACTGCTTACTTATAAAAACAATAAATTTTTTATTTTAAAGTTCTAATAGCCCTTCAATGGGGAAGGTTGCCAAATTTCTCAAGGACCTAACTTCATCTAATACCACGCCCCCTCTCCATTTTTGTGAATTCCACAAAAAATTGCAATTTTACTTAGAATTATACTATTTAAACAAAATGGGTAAACCGCCTCCTTCTCTGCGTCACAATCGTTATGGCAAATTCATTATACCCTTTGACTGTATATCCATACATATATATTCATAACCGAGTCCTACTAATTTTTGAGTATCTAACCTCTCCCAAAATTTCAAGACCCTAGCTTAAACCGTTCAAAAGATATGTGTGGGCAAAAATTTTGCAAATAATGAGGTTTGCGTAATTTTAAATTTTAGTACCGTATGGCAACCCTAAACATTTGCCTTTTATAAATTTATAAAGCTTATAAAACAAGCTATCGTTTGCAGTTTTCAAAATTTTTTGAAAATGTGCTAAAAACCGGTTTCGTTGCCATCAAATTTTACTATAGTAACACTCGATGCACTTACCACAACAAACAAAAAAAAGGTTTTTGTTTTTCATTTTTTTTTGTGGTTTTTTTTTTTCATTATTTAAAAGTTTTTGATTTATGTGTATCGTAACTAATCTGACAAAATATAAAATATTTCTGGTATTGGAATTTGATAAAAATCAATATAAGATTACCATATTAGGTTTTATTTTTATTTGTTATTTTTTATCTTTCAAACTAAATACTAAAAAAAGAAAAAAATATTGACAAATACATTTGTATTATATTAATCAAATATATAAATATATTTTAATTGATAAAATATGAAATTTAGTTAATATAAATAATAAAAAAAATAATTAATGACATAAAAGACAATTGGTTTAAGGAACAGATTTAAAAACTAATTTAAAAATTTTATAATTATGAATGTTTGCTCAGTCCCACAAATTTTAATTAAAATAATAATCAGATGTGACATAAGTAAAATAAAATTACCTTCCCACTCAATATAAATAAAAAATTAAATCTCTGATATTATCTACAAATCCATTTTTTTATTTAGGTAGCTACAAACCATTTTTTTATATGAATAAAAAATTACAAAAACTTTCCGCTTTCGAAAAATCAGCCGACCAAACATTCTCCGACAAATAACTATCTTCTAATGAACTAAATTTTACACATGCATTCATAAGTGCATAAATTGGTAACTACACTAGTGTGGGCCTGAGCAATATTCACTTACGTTATTTTATAATGGAAAATTACGTCAATGCAACATAGCATTACATACAGTGTGGCTTGGAAGGTTAATATATATATATATAATTCCATATCTCCTATATTTCTATATTAGAGATTATAGAGTGATTTTATAAATGATTTTATTTAACTAACGATTATAGATAGTAAACAATTTTCCTTTAATTATTTTAAATGCATAGGTACCTACATACATATGTATATGTACTTACGTACTTGAAAAAATTTTAAATTCATATAAAATTTATATAAATTAAATATTATATATTTAAATTTGTACCAAGTATATATACGTAAGTACATATACTTACATATATGTACTTTCTACTTGAAAAAATTTTAAATTCGAATTTCTTTTTGCTGTAGAATTACAATCCATTGCCGTACATTTCAAATTACACTTTTTCATTTTAATTTGCAGCTTATAACAAAATGAAATGTTCTTCTCTTATTCATAGAAGTAGTATTTTCCTATTTATCGTAGTAGTGGTAACATTTTTTGTAGTCGTATTCATTCCCAAGTAAATGAAGTAAGACATTGAAGAACATTTTTTTCTGCTTTGTTCTTGCTATGAATGAAAATAGAAAAATAACGAGGAAGAGTGTAGTAGGGTAGACTGTGTCAACTCTGGGATACCCGTATGACCGTAACATATACATTATATCATCCGGTAAATTACTTTTGGCAAAATTGAAGCATACAGCTTTATTATAATAATATACTCATATGGTGGAATACTCATATAAAAGAAGGAGTTGTATGGCAGCTACTCGAATCCTCTGCAGTAGACCAACCAAATTTTGCTGTAACTTTTGCCATTACATTAAACTATTTTTGGCAAAATTTCAGACACCCAGCTTCATTAGGTGGAAAGTAATGCTCATATTAAATAAAAATTTGTATGGCAGCTACTCGAACCTACTGCAGTATACCAACCAAATTTTTTCATGTAATAATTATTGATATGGTTTTACCAATAAGGATTGTGACTTAAATTTCTTTTTGTTGACCGTGAGTTATATATATAGGCTGAATTAATAGTTATCTAATTTTATAAATGATATATTTTTGCTCGATATTGTGTTGTTTATCAAGTTGAATATTGTAGGATGAATGTTGATCTTCTCCCTATGATAGTTTGATTTAGTTGAATATAAAATATTGTTTATTTGGATTTCGCAATTATGAAAATGGATGACAACAGTACCTTTTATTTTTGCAGTGAAATGATTGCATGTTAATTTGATTGTTGTTTCTGAAATATTATTAAGATGGTTTTACAGCAGTGACATATTGTAATTTATGTGATATAAAATTTGCAAGTACATAAAATTTTTGTTTTCTGTTTTAATTTGATTCCTTAGGTGATCTTTAAAATCGTTGAGATAATTTGGAATAGTATCTCGTTGGTAGTCAATATGTTAATGTGATATCTTTTATACTACTCCTTGTTCTTCATTTTATTACATTTACATTTACTTAAATCATACGTTTATAATTTGTACTAGAATGACATTGTTAATTCATAATTTGTACTACACTATTGTAGTACTATTAATATTCTTATATGTTAATAAAGTGACCATATATACTAAATAAATTATATATTTTTATTATATTACATCTCCCTTTTCAATTCAATTCGTTTTCATATGAAAGTTTTATTACATTCTAATAAATTATTTTTACATTATTTTAAACATTCTAATAAATTATTTTTACATTATAAATTCTTTTTACATAATTTTATAAGCTTATTTTATTTTAAAAGACATTGAAATTTTTTATTTTATTTTATAAGTTAAGTAATTTTTTTTTTTATTTGATTTCATATTTCTTAAATTATATGAATTTTGATTTTTTACATGATTTCTATCACTTCTGGATACAGGTTTACCATTACCAATTTCATGTTTTCGATTTTTTAAAAACCAGCTATTCCGGCGATACTCATTACCATTCTCATCTAGGACAATATATGACCTCGGTGTATGCCACTTTTTAACTATTTTTCCTTTTTTCCATTTATTATTTTCTTTAATCCATACTTCATCTCCCTCTTCAAATGTTTTTCTAGTTTTGGCGGGAGTATTGTAGTATCTTTCCACTATTTTTGCTTTTCTTTGTAATTTTAAATGTACATCATTGCTTATTCTAGGTGTTAATAAATTTATGCTTATGGGTAATTTTGTTTTTAATAATCTATTAAACATCATCTGAGAAGGTGCTAACTTCATTTCCTGAACAGATGTGTTTCTATATTCCATAATTTTAATATATCTTTCTTCTAATGTTTTTGATTTTTTAAATACGTTTTTAACTATTTGGACGGCTCTTTCAGCCAACCCATTAGATTTTGGATATAGGGGGGAGCTAGTTACTATACTTATATCCCAACTTTTTGCAAAATTTTTACATTCAAACGAACCGAATGGCACATTGTCCGCTATTATTGTTTTAGGTATCCCAAATTGTGAAAAAATTCCTATCCAATGTCTAATAATTTGTTTTGATGTTTTATTTTTTAATTCCATAAACTCTATCCAATTTACTAAAATAATCTATGACTATCAAATAATCTTTATTTTCATACGTGGCAATGTCACAACCAATTTTTTGGAACGGGCCTAACGGAATATCATGAGCTATCATAGGTTCTTTAACATTGTTTCTGGAAAATTGGTCACATAAGTGACAATTGATAATTTTATTTTCAATATCGTTATTCATATTTTTCCAGTAACAAATTGTTCTTGCTCTTCTTTGGGTTTTACTTATTCCCATGTGTGACTCATGTAATAAATTTAACATTTCATCACGCATTGATTCTGGTATTATAATTCTGTCATGAAAATAAAGTATACCCTCATTTTCTACTATATCATTTCTTTTATTATAATAAAAGAGTACTTTTTCTGGCACTTTACTTTTGTGATTTGGCCAGCCACTTTTATAGTATTCTAATACTAATTTTAGAGTTTTATCTTTTCTTGTTTCCTCTATAATTCTGTTTTCTTTTTCCGAACTAACATTTATTGATAAAATTGATTCGTAGAAAATACTTTCCTCTTCCGAGCTTTTTATTTTTAAACTATCTCTGGATAAATAATCTGCTATATGCATATATTTGCCAGGTAGATATTCAAGTTTTATCATATAATTCAACAAACGCAACCTCATTCTCTGCAATTTTCCGGACGGAATTTTATGTATTTCTTTTTCCATTAGTGCTACTAACGGTTTATGGTCAGTTTTTATTACAATTTCTCTACCATAAATAAATTGGTAAAATTTCCTACAACTAAAGATAATAGCCAAAAGCTCTTTCTCTACTTGGGCATATCTTTGCTCTGTTTCAGTTAGACTACGCGATGCATACGCAACTGGTAAGTTATTTTGCATTAGACAAGTTCCTAATCCATTTTGTGAAGCGTCCGTTTGTATAACTATTAACTTTTTTTCATCAAAAGGTTTAAGAATTATCGGACTCACTAAAATTTCTTTAATTTTCTTTACCTTATGTGTGTGAATCTTTTCCCATTTAAAGATTGTATTTTTTCTTAACAATTCTCTTAAAGGAGCTGTTAAGTCAGCTAAGTTCGGAATAAACGATCTAACATTATTAATTATTCCTAAAAATTTTTGCAATTCTTTTGTGTTTTGTGGATCTTTTAAATTTTGAATTGCATTGATTTTATCCCTACCTGGTAATATACCATTACTTGTAAATCTGTGACCTAAGTATTCTATTTCTTCTAATTTATATTTAAATTTATCTTTATTAAATTTTATATTTAAGTCTCTAGCTCTATTTAATACTTTTTCTAATGCTTTATTATGCTCTTCCAAATTTTCTCCATATATTAATATATCATCAATATATATAGCAATATTCGGAATATTAGCAAAATTTTCTTCGTTTTTCTTTTGAAAAATTTCTGGAGCTGTACTTATTCCAAATGGTAAACTGTTAAAATGATAAGTACCAAAAGGAGTGGAAAAAGTACAAAGTTTTCTAGAGTTATTATCTAATTCTACCTGATAAAAACCTTCTTTTAAATCTAATATACTGAAATATTTAGCACCTTTTAACTTTGGTATTATTTCATCTAAAGTCGGAATTCAGTGTTGTTGTTTTTTAATATACTTATTTAAATTTCTTGGGTCTAAACACAACCGCAAATCCCCATTAGGTTTTTCTATAATTATCAAGTTATGAACCCAGTCACGAGGTTCTTCTACTTTTGTTATTATTTCTTTTTCAACTAATTTATCTAATGAAATTTTTAAATTATTTATTATTCCTAGGTGGTTTAACAACAGGAATTGCATCATGCATTAACTCAATTTTATATTGACCTTTAAATTTTCCTGTGCCCTCAAAATTGTCACTATATTTTCTAATAATTTGATCTTTATTTATGTGAATTTTATTATCTATTTTAATTTGATTGTTTACACTTTCTATTTTATTTATTTTTTTAATCATTTTTAAATTTTCTATAGCATCAGCACCCAGAATACAACAATAATTCTCATTTAAAATCATAAATTTTTCTTTACTTACTGTATTGTTATAAAAACAAGTTAAATAGCACTCACCGATAGGTTTTATTTCTTGACCACCATATGCTCTGAGCATCATCGTTGTTGCTGTTATTTTAACCTTTTTATCAATCTTTTGTAATGTTGTATATGGTAAAATGCTTACATCACTACCTGTATCCAGTTTGATGTCAATCATGGTATTATTAATTCTTATTTTTTCAATCCAATTATTCTTCCTATTTTTTGAAATCATATTTACATAAAATAAATTATCATTTTCATTATCTAAATTTGTTATAAATGAAACTGATTTATTATAACACACTAAGTACTGCAAAATGATTCATTTTATGACAATTATTACATTTGTGCCCATAAGCTGGACATTGTTTTTTCTTATGAATTTTATTACATTTTTTGCACTAAAGAGAATCATTTGCATTAGTGTAACTTTGTTTTTGATTATTATTAACATTTTGTTTATTTTTAACATTAAATTTATTACCAGAAAAATTTTTCTTATCTTTTTTATTGAATGTTGATGTTACAGGTGAAATTCGATTTACTGAAACTTCCTTCTTTTGTATTTCTTTTGTTTGTCCTTATGATAGTTCTGCAGCTCTGCACATTTCTACTGCTTTTTCAAAAGTTACTTCCATCTCAAGCATTTTTTCTTGCAGCCTTTTATTATTTGTACCCAGCACTATACGATCTCTCATTAAAGATTCCGTTTGTCTTTCAAAGTCACATGTTTTTACTAATTTTTTCACATCAAGTAAAAAATTGTCAAACGGTTCATTCTCCAGCTGATTTCTTGAGTAGAAAACAAATCTTTCGTAAACTACTCGTTTTTTTGGCACACAATACTCTTCAAAGGCTTTCACAACTTTGTCAAAATTGTGTTTATCCGTGTCATTAAATGTAAAGGTTTGAAAAAGTTCAATACCTCCTTCACCTACCGCGTTCAAAAATACAGCTATCTTTTTTGAATCCGTTTTATTACCTAATTCCGCCGCTTCCATAAAAAATTCAAAACTTTGACGGAATTTTCTCCAGTTTTCTGCAATATTGCCGTTTAAAACCAAACTATTTACCGGTTTTAAGTATTCCATTATTATTTGATGTACTTTTTTCTTATTGTCTCCTAATATTGTTGTATCACTCTTATTGTCGTCACTATCAGTGTCTGAATTTGTTTTATTATTTTCTTCTTCTATTAGATTTTTCTCATCTGATGAGTCTGCGTCTTCTTCTTTTTCTTTTTTATTTATTCGCGATCTCGTGTTTAAATACATTTATAGTTTTTTTTTTTTAAGTTGAACGACTGCGCCATGTGATATCTTTTATACTACTCCTTGTTCTTCATTTTATTACATTTACATTTACTTAAATCATACGTTTATAATTTGTACTAGAATGACATTGTTAATTCATAATTTGTACTACACTATTGTAGTACTATTAATATTCTTATATGTTAATAAAGTGACCATATATACTAAATAAATTATATATTTTTATTATATTACAGTTAAGTTATGTTTTCGAAATCTTCTATCATTTAAAAGATATTGACTGTTAATTTTGTCTTCTAAGTTAATTTCATTTTCGATTAAGTTTATTATTTCTTCATTTAAACAAAGAGCGTCATTTGCGTCCATATTGCCTGTAATACTTTTAATTACAGTTCCTAACCCATTAATGAAACCTCTTTTTATTCTATATGTTGGTTTTAAGGTTTGAAATTTTTATTTAACTTGTAATTTTAGTCTTGTTAGAGTAATAAATTAGTCAAGAATTGGTATTCTGTCTAAAGAATTTATAGAAGTTTCTAATTTATTTATATTTTGTTCATATTGTTCTAATTTTATTATATGGATGAAGTTAGATTGGTCCTGTATAATTTTAGCAAATACCAAGTTGCATTGGTAAAATACCTTTATGATTGGATAGGTCTTGGATTTCCATCCGTTCTCCTAGCATTAACTGAGTTAAACTGAATTTTTTCTTTTTAGACATTTTCAAAAGATTTTGTAAAAATGTGCCTATATAGTTTCACTCTATATCCGTCCGTCTATTCGTATGTTAACAAAAACTTTTACACCGTTTGAAATAGAGTAAAGAAATTTTAACCACGGGTAGGTATTACAAAAAAAAAATAATTTCGTAAAAGAACTTTTTTCTGTAGCTAGAGCTTCCGTTACGAAGTTAGAGCCCCGCAAAGTTGGAACAAGCCCTATAATTAAATTGTTATAACAAAAGTTCTGATAATAAAAATTAGCATTATGCAAAACTAAATTTTTGCAAAATTTTTGGCTCCACATATCTTCTAAATTTCTAAACGGTTCTTGCTAGGGAGATGTTAAATCCTCGGAAATTAGTAGGATTGGGAGAAAATATTTTTTGTCACGTCCGCTGTTTAGAAGCTATAAGGGATCGAAAATTGAAATTTTGCTATTTTTAAACACCTGTAACTTGAATATCAGTTCAAATTTTTTTTTCAAATATACAACATTTAAAGCTGCAGTATTATACTTCAACATATGTTAAAGGGTTTTCTTAAATTTAAAAGGGGTTCTTTAAATTGAAGAAACTATCTCTTAATTTTAAATAAAATTCCAAATTTTGGATTAATTCCTAGAAACTACAAAAATGGAGAGGGAGGGATGTTATATGAAGTTAGGTCCTTGAGAAATTTGGCAACCTTCCCCATTGAAGGGCTATTAGAACTTTAAAATAAAAAATTTACTGTTTTTATAAGTAAGCAATAACTTAGTCACCAACGTATATATTTCCTTAAACATTAATATTGAAGATTGAACATTATATTCCGATAAAATACTTAGTATGAAACACTATATTATTTTGAAAATGTGCTTTTTTAAAAACCCTTGGTTTTTTATCATCACTTGTTTTTAGTTTTTTACAAGTATCGCAATTATTTATTGTTTGAATTATTTTGTTTTTCATGAAGGGAAAGCAGTATTTCCTTTTTAGATGGCCTAATGTCTCATTAATACCTCTATGATCATTACTTGTGTGATAATCTTTAATTATATTTTCTTGTTCTTCGTCATTTATTACGTCAGTTAAAATTTCTACACATCGAATTAATTTAAAAGTTCTGCTATTAGAAAAGAATTGAGAAAATACTGTTTGAACTGATTTTTTGAATTGCAGTAAGTTTATTCGGTGCTAAGTATTCTTTAAAGATTTTATCGAATTTTCAATTGAAAAGCCTGGAAAACGAAAAGTTCAGCTAAAGAACTGTGTGTTTCTAAAAATAGTTTGTAGGGATAAAAAAGGTTTTTTATCGATTCTGTTGAGAATAATTTGAAGGTTAAGTTCGTTAAGTCGTCTTTATGAATTTGGTATAATATCGTTTGTTTCATGTGTGATGGAATTAGTTGTAGAGGGTTCTAATTGAATAGAGGAAGGATAGTTTAGTTCAGGATAGTATTTAGGATAGTTTAGTTCAGGATAGTTTTCTTCTGCAAATTCGAGCGTCAGCGTTTGAATTTAAAGTACCTTTTTTATAAACTACCTATTAAATAGTCCATCTGAAAAGTTTAGAGTTTGAATCTTTAAGACTCATAAATCATAAAAGAGGTTTGTGATCAGTGACAGTTTGAAATTTTCTACCATAAAGGTACAGTCGAAGGTATTTTGCTGCCCATACAATGGCCAACTTTTCTTCCTGGTTACTTATAATTTTCTCAACATTATTATTATTCTTAATTGTGAAGTTAAAATTTTCATTTTATGGTATTACATACTTATAAATAAATCGCTTAATGTTACTTCTATAAATATTGTTTTCTATTTCAACTGAACATTTATAATAAGTAGAAAATAATTACCTTGTAATATAATTTCTCTTTCGTCACAAGTGCTATTTAATTTCTTATTTTTTATATTTTTTAAAATTACAATATTATCGTCTAATTCTACGTATTCTTCTTCTCTGTTTACTTTAAAATTAAATTACAATTTTTCCTAATTATACAATTTTTGCTAAGTTTTAGTTCTCTGAGAGATTTATTATCTTCATATGTATAAGTTTTGTTTTTATTTTTAATTATATATTCTATTTCTGAATCTATTTCCATATTTTCTAAATTAGGAATCGGAAGTAGAAGTTTTTTATCAAAAATTGAGCTATTTGTAGGGATTTTAATGGCAAAAATAATAGTATCATTGGAAAATTTGGCTACCCCTAATCTAATATTCATTAATTTTTTAAAGTCGTTGTCGTAACTAATAATTTCATCTTAATAAATCGGATACATATTCTACGTGGTTTAACAAAAATTTTAAAATGCTTTCCGCATAAAATTAAGTTTTTAGATTTACTAATCTATTTGTTATTAAAAAAAGAAACCAAATTAATAATTGATGAAGAACACAAAAGAAGAGATCACAAGCTAAGAAATCACATGTTCTGCAATTTATAAATAAATATTCTTTTACCTATATTTAGAACCTATATTTACTTTTGTTATTTTCTGATTCAATATTTATATACTAATATTAAAAAGAAAACTGTTAAATAAATTTTTTTTAATTTTTCCATTTGTTTTACAAAATCTATTTTATTAGTAGGTAATAAAATTAATTTATTAATAGGTTTGTATATATCATGTCTATGTATTTACTATAAGTAAATATAAATAAACTGAAGATAATAAGGGAAGAAATCAAGACCATACATTTATTATAGATTCACTGAGATAAAAGTTTATTGTCCTACTTAGAATAAATAATATAGACATGATATATATGTACACACTTAGTACTAATAAAATTGAATTATTTTAAAACTTTTGGAAAAATTAATAAAATTTTATTTAACAGATTTCTTTTTAATACTAGTACTTATATGGCGAAAAGGAATAATATTTTTATAATTTATTTTATTTTTCGATCAAACAAAATCGTTACAGTTAGGAGCTTAAAATTATTACTTATATTAAAATTATAAAATTAAAAGACTTAAGCTAAGCAAAATGGCAAAAAATACATTCGAATACAAAAAAATTTATTTGATATATGTGTATAAATATTAATTTTTTATCGTTTTTTTTTTAGCATTTTAAAAGTAATTTGATATTTTATTGTTATGACTAAGTATTTAAAAACAATTTACAAAATGCACAAAATTTAAAACCAAAAAGAAAGTAGAAACATAATTAGCTGATTTGCTTTATTGTAAGTGTGTTGTATTTAAATTATATTATAGTTTAAAAGAAAAATATTGCTTAGGTAAGGATTAATTGTCTGAGGTTATTAAATTAAAAAAATGTTTTTGTTAAGTATGTTTAAAAGTAGTTTTGGAGATAGGTGTAGAATAAAGATGACTAGTTTTGTTGAAAGTAGTGCAACACCTATTGATGGGTAATTGCATTTTACGAATCCATTTATTTCAAGTTTATTTATTGTTTAATATTTTTACTAATACTAATATATAGATATATTAGTAAGCATTTTTAATATTTTTGAATTGATAAAATAATTAGAAAATGTTTTTAGTATTGTATAAAAAATTTGGTTAGCCATGTCTTACGATCAAACTAATAAAAGCTTTTATGATTTTGAAATATGGACTTCCCATTAAATTTGAACCAAATAGGTGTAGGGTATTTCTAAGTCGATTGCACCGACTGATTGTTTCTTTACTTTTTAAAAAAATATTTTGTTTTAATGGGAAGTATAATACGTAATATATTTTATAGTGAGATTCTTAGTCTTTCAAAAATATAAAAGTGTTAAATAAGAACGGAAATAGGAAATAGTGTATCAAATTTGAAGTTTCTATCTTTATTAATTTCGAATATATGTTTTAAGCTGTTGGGAGTGGTGGAAGTGGTACGCAAACCGCTATTCCAATTCATCCAAGATTTCGCGTGCGCAATACAAATAAGAAGAAACACCTGTGCCCCAAATACAAGGATCTATCTTCTTTGGTTTCGAAATTATACTCGTTTGGCCTCAATTCGATCAAAAGCTTCTAGAATCCGAAGTTACTGTTATTATTATTTTCGAAGATATGCTTTAAGGTCTTCGAAACTATATGGATGGTCCCCGACCCAGTATTCCAATTGGTTCCAATTTTCAAGGACACGAAGGGAATTGGAAGAGACGCCCTTACACCAAATTTGGAGGTTCTATTTTCTTTCGATTCGGAATCACGCTCGTTTGGCCAAAATTCGATGAGAAAGTTCCAGGATCCGAACCAATGATCAGTCCGCACCGTTCTTTCAATACTAGTGAACCGTAATACACAATTGGAACGTTATATCTTAATTTTAAGCTACTGTTTTTTATTAATTTTAACGATATGCTTTAAGATCTTCAGAACTGTGTGGATGGTCCTCGACCAATTACACCAATTGGTCCTAAATTTCAAGGACTCTAAGGACATAGGAAGAGGAACACTAATACCAAATTTGAAGGCTCTATCTTCATTGTTTTCGACCTAAACTCAAACAAAAACTTTTAGGATCCGAACCCATGGGCCGATTTCGCCCATATGCAATCCCCGCCGTAATTTAAGTCCTAGTAACCTACAGTTAAAATATCATTAAGATAGCTCCATTAGTTTTTTATTTATCGTGTCTACGGACGGACAGACAGACGGGCGGACGGACATTGCTATATCGACTCAGGAGATCACGCTGATCACAAATATATATACTTTTCTATATCTACAAAGCAAAGAATGAATTAAAATCGTACATTGGGTCTTCGCCGTTATTTCAGATTTTCACTGAAAATAATTAAGACTTACGAGTACTACACAAATGTTTCTGTAAAGCATAGTCTTCTTAATTTTTATTTATAAAATCTTTTCTTTTTATATAAAACGTCTTTTATTCATTTTTCTAAGTTTTAAAAATAATTTTATTTTATTAGTACTAGGTATCATGTCTATATACATATTTACTCTAAGTAGAAAAGAAACTTTTATTTCAGTGAATATGTAATAAATGTATTGTCTTGAAATACAATATTTTGATTTAATAAATAAACTAAGATAAAAGGGTTCAATTATTACCTCAGTTTATTTATTAAAACAACATATTTAATAATAAAGGTATTTATAATAATTTAATAATAATTATTATTCTATTTTCATTCATAAGAACAAAGCAAAAAATCATAACTTCAATTTCTTAAATGATTTAGATTGATTTCTTAAATGATTTAGATTAGATTCATAATAAGAACAAAGCAAAAAAAGCATAACTTCAATTTCTTAAATGATTTAGAATGAACACGAGTAACAAAAATATTACCACTACAATACTACAACTTTAAATAAGAAAAGAACATTTCATTTTTTTATAAGCTTTTATTATTTTTTAATATTATTTCTAAATTAATTTTCTGTTTAGTATATGTTAATCAGTAAAAAAATAGAATTTTGGGGTACTATAATTTTGCAGAAATGGTTAAAAAATTTGTTTGGGTTAAATCATAAAGAAATACCCCGGCGCACATGAAAAATAATGCAACTTTTTTTACGAGATCTCTTGTTTCGTTTCACATCCTCTGTCCACAAACATAATTTCGTAGTTGTAAATTTTTGAATTCACAAAAAGCATTTTCGATGCCATTGAATTTTACTAGCAGTACTGCATGCACTTACCAATACAAATAATAAAATGTTTGTTGTTCTTTTCTTTTTTTATCGTTTTTTTTTTTTTGTCATTATTGAAAAATTTTTTAACTAATGTGTACCGTAAATAAAAAAAAATTGAGGCGGGACAAAATTTAAAATATTTCTGGCATTGGAAGATAAATGTCAATATAATTTTTTGATTACCATATTAACTTTTAGTTCTTTTTGTTATTTTTTATCTTTTAAATAAAAATATGATAAAAAAAAAAATTTAATAAATATATATGTATATACAAATATATTAACGACACTTTTTGTTATTTTTTAAATATAATCATAAAAATGTAAGAAAAACCAAGAACAATATTTCTATACATTTTGCTTATTTGTAAATTTTAAAAATCCGAGGTACAGTACATCGCGTTACGCTTTTTTTGGTTGCTCTCATGTAAATTCATGTATACACCTATTTCAAAATTTTTAAATAGAAATTGTACGCCGTACGCGTTGATTTTTTTTGATGATTCCTAAGGAAAAGAAAATTTTACTTAAGAAATATTATTTTTTTTAACTCGTAATGTTTCTGCAAACATATTATACGTATTTTTTAATAAACAAATATTTTATAAAAATTTCCTATTTTTATTTTTCGCTTTATCAAAATAAATTATATATGCGTATTGCTTATTTTTTATTTTATAAATAATTATATATTATATATAAAATATTTTGTTTTTTACTTTTCTTTCGATGTAAACATAATAATATTGTTTAAAACGAGTTCGTTATAAATAAAAAAAATAAATGTACTTAATTTGTTTTTCAATTTTAATTCTAGTTCACTTGTTAAAGAAAAACAAAGATAAAAGTTGGCGTCTTTCTCACTAAAGAAAGAAAAACAAAAAATTTAAAAATATTTTAATCTCCATTGAACATATGAACTAAACAAAAAAAAGAAAGATATAAGTTGACGTCTATAATAGTTTAATTGACAGAAAGAAAAAATAATATAAAAAAAAAAAAAATAATAAAAAGAAATTTTCGCAACCTACCCCATAATTTTTGTTAAAAAAATTCATAAAACCAAATGAAATTTAAAAAAAAAAATTTGGACCACCCTAAATGTTTGTTCTAGTAATGTTCAACTATGCCAAATATCATTAGATTCATAGCCATCGTATTGACAAGTTTGCATGGCATCGCCCCGAAAATTAAGCCTTAACATTTTGAAACTTTATAAAAGTAATTGACCTATTATACAACTAACGGTGTGTAATATTCATCCTTTAAGTGTTATTAGTTTTAAAGAAATTCATATTGGTTCAAAAATGTTGTATGTCAGTTTCCTAAAATTAAGCCGTAACACTTTGAAGCTTTTTATAGATGCTTATCCCTTTATATAACTAACCGTGTGTAATTTTCATCCTCCCAGTGTTATTAGTTTTGAAGAAATTCTTATTGGTTCCAAAAAGTTGTATGGCAGCTCCCCGAAGCGATGTTAACCAAAAATAAAAGAGAATCTAGAAAGTGTCTAGAAAATGTTTTGTGTGTATTTCAAAACTTTAACTCTAGTTTTTGAATACTAGCTCTTTTTGTTTTTGACGAGTATATTAAAACTTGACAAAATAACCATCAATGATATAATCATAATCATGATGATATCATTGATGACATGATAATCATGATAGATAATAATCATCATATTAATAATGGTTATTATCTATCAATCGCAAAATACAATAGGTGCATAGATACCCAGAAATCATATACATAGAGTATTCAACCCGAATAAATTTTTTAAACCATTTCTGCAAAATTATAGTACCCCAAAATTCTGTTTTGTTGCAAAATAACATATACCGAACAGAAAATTTATTCAGAAATAATATTTATTTGGAGTTTATAATAAAATGAAATGTTTTCTTATTTATAGTAGTGGTATTGTTGTGGTAATATTTTTTTTTTATTCTTATTCATTTTAAAGTTAATTGTATGGTTCAGTGGTTCGCGAAGTGGCTTCGGGTGTAGAAATATCTGAGTTTGACCCTCGTTGAAAGACAAAAAATTTTTTTCTTTAACTTCAACAGAAATAAGAAAAAAAAATTAATTTATTTGGATAGTTCTTTAAAAATTTGTAACTTTAAAAACTAAAAGACTTCACTTTGATAATAATGTTAATCCATAGACTAAATATGTACATATATAATATAGGCGATCAGTTTCATATAAAAATTTCATATAATAAGTTTTTTTTTTGACTCAGTCTATACATTTTTGGAGCCAGACTAAACATTTTAGTTTAAAATATTTAAATTTGAATAATTTACAGTTTTAAACTAAAATGTAAAAATAATTTACAACAGTATTTTCAAATTTCTCAATTTAACCATACGCTTTTCACGAAATTACGGTTTATATTAATTATTTAAATAAAAAGAAAACAATAGTGTCTTTTTTTTCTAATTAATTAACAAAAATAAAATTTTAATGTGGTGGAATTGTTTTCATATGTAATTTGATCACTCATAATTTATTTTCTTTTTTTTAAAGAACAATTTAATAATATAATAAAAAAAAAAACTTTTGTGTACTTTTATTTATTTCTTTTGGCCTATGCTTAATCGTAATTTGATCACTTTGATTAAGTAATTTAAATTAAAATTAAAAATAATAAATAAAATATTAAAAAAAAAAAGACTTAAAACTTTAAACTTTTAAACTTTTTATTTATAAATTAAATTATTAAAGTGAATAAACTTAGTTAACCTTCGTTTTTTTTTTTTTTTTTTTTTTTTTGTATAAAATTTTACATATTATATTTAAAATGAGTTACAAATGCGATTTGGGAAATTGTTTCGATTTAGACAAGAAAAGCAAATTTGTTATTTGCAAAGCGTTTTGTAAAAGAAAGTTACATGGAGTTTGTATGGGTTTTAGCAGAGATTGGTACCATCCATCTCTTGACTCATTTTTCATTTGTGAGGATTGTCAAAACCATGAAGGCTTGTTGCGTGGTATGTTTGACAATATTCATAAAACAATATCTGATCTTGCCAATGAAAAAACATCACTGTGTAATAAAACTAACAACACCATTGTGAGTAACACAAACGCTTTTCAGGACATGGCGAAGTCGATGGGCTATGCAGCCGTGTCTCAGGTAAAAATAATAATGACAATGCTATTGAAAAAATCAAAACAGAAGTTCTCGAACATCTGCCTAAACATCTTGGGAACCTAGAAAACAACATTAGAAATATCATCGGAGCTGATTCTAGTCGCCAACATGTTGATGTATCTGCATTTAACAAACTGTTAGCTTCTCAACATAATTCTCTTGTTGAAAAACTAACTAAAAACTGGTCCTCCAGGTTGGGGGTCGATCGTTGGTTTAACAGGCCACATCGTAAAGCAACATTGTTACGAGAAACACAACTCAGCCTCGGATAACAGAATTTGAACAAACGGCACGAATCTCGGCACGAAAAAGGAAAAATGATTTGATACTAGGCACATGGAATATTAGAACTATGCTACGGGCAGGTATGATGCACGAAATCGCTCAGCAACAGCATGACTATAAAATTGACATCTTGGCGCTGCAAGAAATTAGATGGAAAGGAAATGGTGCTATACATAAGAGAAATTTCTCTTTATACTTTAGTGGAAACATCAATAGAAGTGGTCTATATGGAACAGGCTTTATGATTACAAAGCGCCTAAAAGAAACGGTACTAGGTTTTACACCAGTTACTGACCGTATATGCCTTCTAAGAATTAAGGGAAAATTCAATAATATTACTTTAATATCCGCATACGCACCAACAGAAGAAGCGGGTGAAACAGAGAAAGATATATTTTACAACGACTTAGAACAAATATGTAGCAGCGTCGGTAGTTATGATACAATGATCATTCTTGGGGATTTCAACGCCAAAATAGGTAAAGAAACGTTCACAGAAAACATAGCAGGAAAACACTCTCTGCATCATGTCACATCACAAAATGGATTAAAATTATGCGAATTTGCAAATAGCACAAATATGTATATAAGTAGTACACATTTTCCACACAAAGACATACACAAAGGTACGTGGAAAGTACCAGGATCACAAAGGGTTAACCAAATTGATCATATACTTATAAATAAAAGAAGGCTCTCAACCATAATTGACTCGCATACATGCAGAGGGGCAAATGTCGATAGAGATCATTATCTGGTTAAAACAATCCTACGCCAGAGGATCTCCAACGTTGCAAAAAACCGAGGATTAAAAAGAATAAAGTGGAACGATGAAAAATTAAAAGACATAGGAAACCTAGCGGCATACCAACGCAAAATCGCATCAGTAATAAGAGAAAGCCAGGCAGAACAAACGACCAACAGTATTGAGAGCAATTGGCAAATTTTAGAAAAGGCAATAACACAAGCAGCAACCGAATGTATTGGTCAAAAGCAAGTTGCTAGAAATGCGGAATGGTTTGACGAAGATTGTAAAAGAGCGATTGAAAGAAAGAATAACGCAAGGCAAAAATGTCTAGAAAGAAACACTAGGAGTAATAGAAATGCTTACATTGAATTAAGAAAAGAAGCCACAAAACTCTGCAGAAGGAAGAAAAAATTACACCTTAAAGCTATAGTGGAGAGCACAGCTGAGAACTTTCATCGAAATGATATGAGGAAATTCTTTAACGGCATTAAGCAGCAAAAAAACGGCTTCCAACCGAAACTAATAAACTGTAAAGATAAAACCGGCGCCACCCTTGCAGAAGAAGAATCAATAGTCACTCGTATTGACAAGTTTGCATGGCATCGCCCCGAAAATTAAGCCTTAACATTTTGAAACTTTATAAAAGTAATTGACCTATTATACAACTAACGGTGTGTAATATTCATCCTTTAAGTGTTATTAGTTTTAAAGAAATTCATATTGGTTCAAAAATGTTGTATGTCAGTTTCCTAAAATTAAGCCGTAACACTTTGAAGCTTTTTATAGATGCTTATCCCTTTATATAACTAACCGTGTGTAATTTTCATCCTCCCAGTGTTATTAGTTTTGAAGAAATTCTTATTGGTTCCAAAAAGTTGTATGGCAGCTCCCCGAAGCGATGTTAACCAAAAATAAAAGAGAATCTAGAAAGTGTCTAGAAAATGTTTTGTGTGTATTTCAAAACTTTAACTCTAGTTTTTGAATACTAGCTCTTTTTGTTTTTGACGAGTATATTAAAACTTGACAAAATAACCATCAATGATATAATCATAATCATGATGATATCATTGATGACATGATAATCATGATAGATAATAATCATCATATTAATAATGGTTATTATCTATCAATCGCAAAATACAATAGGTGCATAGATACCCAGAAATCATATACATAGAGTATTCAACCCGAATAAATTTTTTAAACCATTTCTGCAAAATTATAGTACCCCAAAATTCTGTTTTGTTGCAAAATAACATATACCGAACAGAAAATTTATTCAGAAATAATATTTATTTGGAGTTTATAATAAAATGAAATGTTTTCTTATTTATAGTAGTGGTATTGTTGTGGTAATATTTTTTTTTTATTCTTATTCATTTTAAAGTTAATTGTATGGTTCAGTGGTTCGCGAAGTGGCTTCGGGTGTAGAAATATCTGAGTTTGACCCTCGTTGAAAGACAAAAAATTTTTTTCTTTAACTTCAACAGAAATAAGAAAAAAAAATTAATTTATTTGGATAGTTCTTTAAAAATTTGTAACTTTAAAAACTAAAAGACTTCACTTTGATAATAATGTTAATCCATAGACTAAATATGTACATATATAATATAGGCGATCAGTTTCATATAAAAATTTCATATAATAAGTTTTTTTTTTGACTCAGTCTATACATTTTTGGAGCCAGACTAAACATTTTAGTTTAAAACATTTAAATTTGAATAATTTACAGTTTTAAACTAAAATGTAAAAATAATTTACAACAGTATTTTCAAATTTCTCAATTTAATCATACGCTTTTCACGAAATTACGGTTTATATTAATTATTTAAATAAAAAGAAAACAATAGTGTCTTTTTTTTCTAATTAATTAACAAAAATAAAATTTTAATGTGGTGGAATTGTTTTCATATGTAATTTGATCACTCATAATTTATTTTCTTTTTTTTAAAGAACAATTTAATAATATAATAAAAAAAAAAACTTTTGTGTACTTTTATTTATTTCTTTTGGCCTATGCTTAATCGTAATTTGATCACTTTGATTAAGTAATTTAAATTAAAATTAAAAATAATAAATAAAATATTAAAAAAAAAAAGACTTAAAACTTTAAACTTTTAAACTTTTTATTTATAAATTAAATTATTAAAGTGAATAAACTTAGTTAACCTTCGTTTTTTTTTTTTTTTTTTTTTTTTTTGTATAAAATTTTACATATTATATTTAAAATGAGTTACAAATGCGATTTGGGAAATTGTTTCGATTTAGACAAGAAAAGCAAATTTGTTATTTGCAAAGCGTTTTGTAAAAGAAAGTTACATGGAGTTTGTATGGGTTTTAGCAGAGATTGGTACCATCCATCTCTTGACTCATTTTTCATTTGTGAGGATTGTCAAAACCATGAAGGCTTGTTGCGTGGTATGTTTGACAATATTCATAAAACAATATCTGATCTTGCCAATGAAAAAACATCACTGTGTAATAAAACTAACAACACCATTGTGAGTAACACAAACGCTTTTCAGGACATGGCGAAGTCGATGGGCTATGCAGCCGTGTCTCAGGTAAAAATAATAATGACAATGCTATTGAAAAAATCAAAACAGAAGTTCTCGAACATCTGCCTAAACATCTTGGGAACCTAGAAAACAACATTAGAAATATCATCGGAGCTGATTCTAGTCGCCAACATGTTGATGTATCTGCATTTAACAAACTGTTAGCTTCTCAACATAATTCTCTTGTTGAAAAACTAGAACAACTACATAACTCTATAAATTTATTTTTATTGGAGCTGCTCACAAACCTTCAAGATTCTAACTCCAAAAGGGTTGAAACTTTTAATAAAGGAATCCAGAGTACACTTACAACATGTGAATTTGGTACTCAAAATACTCTGGAAACTTGTAATATTGGTATTCAAACGGATTCAATAATAGTACATAAATTTGGAACTATATGGACTGAAGATGAATGGGATCGTAGAATATCGAAACTACACAATTTTAACCTCTCTTCAGCTAATATTGAGAAGTTAAAAACGTTCCTTTGATTGTATTAAAATGCTTCGATTTATGAAAGATGAGTTTCGCGTCAATTCAGTTTCCTGTCTTAATGTTACTCCAAATCGTATTAAAAGAAAAAACATTAAATTTCGCTGTTTTAAATTAACTGGCCCATATGGAACAATGCGGGTTCTCCGAACGGGATAGCGATGCGTATTATGTTGTTGCTTCCTGTTAACAACACTCAGCCTCTCGCTATTCAATTCCTACTCTCACCTTCACGTGGTGGAACCTGTTAACCTGAGTAACCAGTATGAAAGATTGGGTAACCAACCCCAGTGTAGTAATCTGGTCAGGGACCGACGAGAGAGGAAGAAGGTGCTGCCTTGTATCTTTTACTATGGGATTGGTTTCCCAAAGGCTAGAAGACGAAAACTTCGATATCAAATGACCTGGTCCTCCAGGTTGGGGGTCGATCGTTGGTTTAACAGGCCACATCGTAAAGCAACATTGTTACGAGAAACACAACTCAGCCTCGGATAACAGAATTTGAACAAACGGCACGAATCTCGGCACGAAAAAGGAAAAATGATTTGATACTAGGCACATGGAATATTAGAACTATGCTACGGGCAGGTATGATGCACGAAATCGCTCAGCAACAGCATGACTATAAAATTGACATCTTGGCGCTGCAAGAAATTAGATGGAAAGGAAATGGTGCTATACATAAGAGAAATTTCTCTTTATACTTTAGTGGAAACATCAATAGAAGTGGTCTATATGGAACAGGCTTTATGATTACAAAGCGCCTAAAAGAAACGGTACTAGGTTTTACACCAGTTACTGACCGTATATGCCTTCTAAGAATTAAGGGAAAATTCAATAATATTACTTTAATATCCGCATACGCACCAACAGAAGAAGCGGGTGAAACAGAGAAAAATATATTTTACAACGACTTAGAACAAATATGTAGCAGCGTCGGTAGTTATGATACAATGATCATTCTTGGGGATTTCAACGCCAAAATAGGTAAAGAAACGTTCACAGAAAACATAGCAGGAAAACACTCTCTGCATCATGTCACATCACAAAATGGATTAAAATTATGCGAATTTGCAAATAGCACAAATATGTATATAAGTAGTACACATTTTCCACACAAAGACATACACAAAGGTACGTGGAAAGTACCAGGATCACAAAGGGTTAACCAAATTGATCATATACTTATAAATAAAAGAAGGCTCTCAACCATAATTGACTCGCATACATGCAGAGGGGCAAATGTCGATAGAGATCATTATCTGGTTAAAACAATCCTACGCCAGAGGATCTCCAACGTTGCAAAAAACCGAGGATTAAAAAGAATAAAGTGGAACGATGAAAAATTAAAAGACATAGGAAACCTAGCGGCATACCAACGCAAAATCGCATCAGTAATAAGAGAAAGCCAGGCAGAACAAACGACCAACAGTATTGAGAGCAATTGGCAAATTTTAGAAAAGGCAATAACACAAGCAGCAACCGAATGTATTGGTCAAAAGCAAGTTGCTAGAAATGCGGAATGGTTTGACGAAGATTGTAAAAGAGCGATTGAAAGAAAGAATAACGCAAGGCAAAAATGTCTAGAAAGAAACACTAGGAGTAATAGAAATGCTTACATTGAATTAAGAAAAGAAGCCACAAAACTCTGCAGAAGGAAGAAAAAATTACACCTTAAAGCTATAGTGGAGAGCACAGCTGAGAACTTTCATCGAAATGATATGAGGAAATTCTTTAACGGCATTAAGCAGCAAAAAAACGGCTTCCAACCGAAACTAATAAACTGTAAAGATAAAACCGGCGCCACCCTTGCAGAAGAAGAATCAATAGTCACTCGTTGGAGAGAATACTTTTCAGAGCTACTTAATACGCAGGAAGGGGATACCAGCAATATTGTACCACCAAGAAACATCAGTGAGCAAACTGAGCAACAACGTTACTTAATTGAAGCTCCATCGTTAGATGAAGTAAAAGACGCCATACAAAATCTTAAAAACTATAAAGCACCCGGCGAAGATGGAATAACAGCCGAATTGATAAAAAAAATTGGTGAGGAAAACATTGTAACGCTGCACCAGCTGATGGAACAAATATGGCAGGAGGAATGTATGCCAACAGGATGGCTTACGGGCTTAATAGTACCCATCCATAAAAAAGGTGACAAACTGAATTGCGAGAACTACCGCGGAATTACATTACTGAATGTATGCTACAAGGTGCTCTCAATTATTCTCTCGAAAAAATTAAAGGAAAAAGCTGAGCTAATATTGGATGAATATCAGTGTGGATTTAGACCAAGCCGGTCAACAACTGATCAAGTGTTCCTACTAAAGCAAACTATAGATAAATGCTATGAATTCAACACAGATTTACACCTACTGTTTTTGGATTTTAAACAGGCGTTCGACTGCATTGAAAGAAGCAAAATTCCAAACTCTTTGCATAACTTGGGTATACCGACAAAACTAATAAATCTCACCATGATGACACTAAACAATACCATGGGTAAGGTCTTATTACAGCGAAATATATCTGAGTCTTTTAGAATTAAATCAGGAGTAAGACAGGGAGATACACTATCGACAACAATCTTCAACTTGATGCTACATCATGCGGTCAGAGATCTATATAGAGGAGGTCACATATTCTGCAGATCAGAATTGTTTTATGCGTATGCTGATGATATAGTAATAATATCAAAAAACAAGAACGATATGATGCGCATGTTCACATCCATAGAAGGAGCTGCAAAAGCTATTGGACTGCGAATAAACCAACCAAAAACACAATATCTGAAGGTATCAAGAAGAGAAAGCAGAAGACAACCCAAAAGCATTACCATCGGGGAGTACCAATTTCAAGGTACTGCAAGTTTTAAGTATTTGGGTGTGATAATAAAAAATGACAACAGTATGCAAGATTGTATAACTGACAGATTAGTGGCTGCAAACAAATGCTACTACGCGCATCTCAAATTATTTAAATCCAGATTACTCACCAGAAAATCCAAGCTCAGTATATACAAAACAACCGTGCGACCAGTACTTACTTACGGTTGTGAAGCTTGGACCCCTACGGTCACTAAAGAGAAAAGTTTGCGAGTATTTGAACGCAAAATATTAAGAAAAATCTACGGGCCTAGAATAATAGAGGACGGGGAATATTTGCAAAGGTCAAATGAAGAGCTGGACCGTATAATCGAGGGGAAAGATGTAGTCAGGTTCTACAAAGCGCAACGCATTCGGTGGGCTGGACATATAATGAGGATGGAAGAAACACGGCCCCAGAAACAAATACTTCAGTATCGCCCACTTATAAATCGACCACAGGGAAGACCTCGTCTGAGATGGCTGGGCAGTGTAGAAAAGGATTTACTAACACTAAATGTACAAAACTGGAAGATAAAAGCAAGAGACAGAAATATCTGGAGACTAGTTGTGCAAGAGGCTCAAGCTCACCTCGAGCTGTAACGCCAGTTGATGATGATGATGATGATATGGAACAATGCAGTTGTTACTGGATCTCAATAATGGTTATATTTGGGACAAAATTAGAGCACATACTACCAACTGGACTTCGGATGCAGTTATTTTGACGTCAAATAGACCGGTTAAACCAGAGCAACCTGTTAAACCTAAGCGGCCTCTTACACCACAGCAGCTAAGGACTAAAGGTAACCCCAAATTTTCGTTAAATCTGATAGATGCAAATTCTAATCTTTCTAAACCTAACATAGATACAACTAAACCTAACCTATATTCTACTAACGCTAATAATACTAATAATAATTTTGAAAATTCAATTAACCCACTAATAACTGATACTTCTACACATGTTAATAATTCTAATATAGTTAAATTAAACAATGCAGATAATGATTTAATTAATCTTTTCGACGTACCTATAGTTCCTTCTAGTGATAGTTATACACTTAATTTCACTGCTAACACAAACTCAAAAGTAAATAACATTAATAGCCTTCTTGAACTTCCAATAACAGCTTCTTCTTGTTATGATAAAATTAATCGATTAAACTCTAGCAATAATACTAATAACTCTTTACAGAATATTAATCATATACTTTTTACAATAAAAAACAAATTAAATCTAAATCTTCACTTTCAAATGATCCAAAATCCTCCTTAAATAAACATTTTAGTGATTCTTTTCTTAAAACTAAAATTTCTAAATTTAAAAAATTTCTTTTTTCCACTTTGACTAAGTACCATAACTTTGTTCAAGGTGAAACCTTAAATCCTCATGTAAAATCTTCATTACCAAAAAAATTCTCAAGTATTGAAAGCTTCAAATTCTTCAAATGTTTCTAATTATATACCTACACTACCACCGGTGCTAGACCCTCTTTTTCCACCTGTTGTTAAGGTCACACTTAAATATTTAGAAGATAATAATAATAGCAGGTATGTTTTAGTCACACTCAAGGATAGCAGAATTTTTGAAAATGTTAGACTTTATCTAGCCTATCTTCATAATAAGTCTAATGATGTTTGTATAGGTGGAAAAACTGATACATCACTAAAAATTGCTATTCAACAAGAAGGATTGTCAACTGATGTTAATGAGTTGCGTGATATTTTTATTAGATATCAGGACACATTTGGAATTTCTGCGGTAAATGCCTTGAATGATCTTAAGTCATATGCTTCTCATAATTCGTCTAACAGAATTAATTATCTTCAAAGGGTAAGGGAAAATCATGATAAGTAATTCCGCACGCTCCCAAGTGAGAGAAAATCTAGTTAATATTAATTTATCTCCTCTTACTTTAGGTAATCCTTGCAACACTTTACCTAAATTATCTATCTATTACCAAAACGTAAGAGGTTTACGTACTAAAACGAAAACGGTTCTCTCTAATTCTACCCTTTTAAACTTTGATATTTTTATTTTAACTGAAACTTGGCTTACTTCTTCAATTAACAATTTAGAACTTTTTTCTTCATCTTTTAATGTTTTTAGAAAGGATAGGTATGGTACTCTGGATAATACTTCGAAAGGTGGAGGAGTATTAATCGCAATAAAAAATTCATTTTGTTCCTCAGAATTGACTTGCTCTCAAACTGAATCAATTGAAAATACTGAAATTATGGCTATTAAAGTTGAACTGCTATCCAATAATTTATTCATCATTAACTGTTATATTCCACCAGCTTCTAACTTTGAACTTTACTCTAAATATTTATCAGTAATTGAGTCATATATTAGCAAAATCAACGCAAATGATGATATCGTCCTATGTGGTGTTTTTAATTTACCCAATATCAGTTGGATTGCTCATGATGAAGAACCTTACTTCATACCAAAAGAACTGATTAGTAATATTGAGTGCTTAGTAATTGATTCTTTAAACTCCTTTAACTTTCAACAAGTATCTTCGATATTCAATTATAGAGGTAATCAATTGGATCTTATTTTCACTACGAACTGGAACGATTTGGTTATTCTTGATTGCCCTATTGAATGAGTCAGAATCGATCCTTACCACCCACCTATTTGTTTTTCCTTTTCTTCTTTTTCCCCTACGAAAGCTGAATTTACTTTATCGCATCGTTTTAATTTTGTAAAAGCCAATTTCGATGATATTAATAATTTTTTGACCTCATATAATTTTTCATTTATTCCTTCTTCTAATTTAAATGATTCTGTTAATAACTTCTATGGAATTATTCGGTCTTCTATTTCTCAATTTGTTCCTCTTGTAGTTCATACTACGAATGCATTCAGCCCACCCTGGTTTAATAAAAATCTCAAAACATTAAAAATAAAAAAAATAAAGCTTGCCGTAAATTTGTCAAAAGTAACTTGAATTCTGACTATAACTATTTTCTTACTCTGTTTAATGGTTAGTATTGACTCCAAAATCATTTGCGAGTTTTTTCGTGAATTCTTTTCTTCTAGTTACTCTACTTCAACCTTTTCTGTAAATGAAGCAAATTTCTCTCACCTTAAAAATTTTCCGAAAACTACACCTACAAATATTAATATAGACTCTAACATGGTATTGAATTACATAAATAAAATTGATGATAATCCTAGTCCTAGAAGTGATGGTATCCCTAACGTATTTTTAAAAAAATGCGCTGCCTCTTTGGCTGGCCCACTTTCCACCATATTTAATTGCTCGTTAGCTACTGGGGTTTTTCCATCTATTTTGAAAAGTGCTTTTATTAGACCTATTCATAAGAAAGATTATAAAAATGACATTACTAAATATCGACCGATAGCAAAACTATCCTCGATTCCAAAACTTTTTGAATTAATTGTTTTTGATTCTATTTATGATCACTGCGTCATCTTCTTATCACCATATCAACATGGCTTTGTGAAAAGTAAGTCTACCGTTACTAACCTTCTTGAGGCTACAACAATTTTTCTTAAAAATATGGAGGATGGCTTTCAAACTGATGTAATTTACACCGACTTCAGTAAAGCATTCGATCTTCTTCCCCATAATATTATAATTTTTAAGTTAAGAAAATTAGGTTTTCCCTCATACTTTATAAATTGGATTTCTTCATATCTTTCAGATCGTAATTATTCAATTCTATTTAGATCTATAATTTCGACTCCATTTTTGGCTCTCACTGGGCTTCCTCAGGGTAGTCATCTTGGCCCTTTATTGTTCATTATTTCGATAAATGACGTTACTTCATTAATTTACAATAGTCACATTAAAATATATGCCGATGATATGAAAATTTAAAAAAAAATTAAATCATTAGATGATTCGTTAGCTTTACAAGATGATTTAAACCGTTTTCAAAACTGGTGTGTTAATAATAACCTTCTTCTTAACATAACTAAATGTGCTTTTATTTCTTTTACGCGTCGTTTAAATCAATTATCATGTACTTATTCTTTTAATAACCAAACTATTCTATCTGTTGCTTCAATTAAAGATTTGGGAGTATTTTTTGATAGTAAACTCTCATTTCAACCTCATTATACCTATATATTAAATAAAGCAAATTCTATGCTGGGTTTTATCAAGCGTTGGGCAAGAGAATTTGAAGACCCCTATGTTCTTAATTCTCTTTATACTTGCTTGGTAAGACCCAATTTGGAATATGCCAGTCAGGTATGGAATCCATTTTATAGAGTCCATGTTAATAGGATTGAATCTGTCCAAAATAAATTTCTTAGATTTGATCTTCGTCATCTGCCCTGGAAAGACCCGTTCAATCTTCCTCCGTACGAGCATCGGCTAAATTTATTAAATCATAACACTCTTGAAAAACGTCGTGATATAATATATATGATATAATATTTTTAACTTTTTGAATCACTCAAAGGCAACATTATTTCTAAGGAATTACTTGATAGGGTAGTCTTCTGTCCAGTTTCTAGATTAAGAACACATAACATGTTTTATCTTCAGTTTCACCGTATCAATTATGGTAAATACGAACCTCGTAACAGAATGATGGCTTTATGCAATAAATATAAACACTGTATTAACCTTCAACTAACCAAATTTACTTTAAAAAAAGATTTATATTTGCATCGTTAAAATTTTGGGATTATCTTTAGTTTATTATTGATTTTTGTTTATTTTTTTTTTATTTTTCATATTCAATTTTATTCTTAAATTTGTTTAATAATTTTGTTTTTTGTTAAACCTTCAATTATTATTATAATGAATATTGTTAATAAATTTTGTTTCTTGTTTTAATTGAATATTCTATTTTCCTTTTTTTTTTTTGTATGATTTTTTATATAAATTTAGTTTTGCATTAGTTAGTTTTGTAATATTTAATATCTTTTATTACACTTTAATGTTAGTTTTAAGTAAAAAATTTGTAACGTGTTTGAGTTAAGCATGAGTCAAATAAATAAATAAATAAATAAATATTTCTATATACTTTTTATAAATAATAAAAAATATAATGAATGATATAAAAGATAATTGGTTTAAGGAACAGACATAGAAACTAATTTCAAAATTGTATAAATATGGATGTTTGCTCAGTCCCGCAGATTAATTAAAATAATAATCCCTTTTTAAAGACCTAGAGTTATAATTAAAATAAAATTACCTACCTACTCAATATAATTAAAAAATTAAATCTCTTATTTTATCTACAAATCGATTTTTTTTTGTTTATATGATTAAAAAACTACAATGCTTTTGAAAAATGAGCTGACTAAACATTCTCCAACGATTAACCATGAACTAGATTTTACACATAAATTCATAAATGCATAAATTGATGAATACATTCCTGTGCGCCTGAGCAGATTTCACTTGCATCATTACATGAAAGAAAATTACGTCATTACATGATGGCATGACCATCGTGAGCGGAGCCTGTTTTATAATTAATGTACGTTATTTTTCCTCCGCACAACTTATTAATTTTTGTCGTATGAATCAATTTGAACACAATATTTAAATTTGAGATCGCCTTGATTTATACAATACACAACATGTATCGCGAGTTACGTACACTAACAGTACATACTAGCCTAATATAAGTTAATACATACTAACCTAATATAAGTATATTTACCTTTATAAATATTTTGTAAACTTAAAAGCATAAATTAACGTATTATGTCAGCATTTTTTAAAAGTAATTAAACTTAAAATTAACAAATATTAACATGTGTCAATATATTTTTCTTGAGAATTAATAAATTAAATTATAATGTAAATCCTGATATTGCACCTTTTAAAAAATATATAAACTTTGTAAATCAAATAATGAATTAATTAATAAAGTTCCAAAGTAGTTATCACATCAATATTAGTTTTTTATCCTTTTTTATAAAGAAAGGAATATTTTTGGCGCAATCGGTAGGCAAGAAGTCCTACACGGTTTAAAGTATTAATTTCAACGGTTTATTGTAAAAAAAAATAATATAATAACTTAAAACTCGGTTCAAAAAGTGAATTTTAAATAAAATTTTATTGCAACGGTTAATTGAAATTTTTGTTTTAATAAAATAATTTCGAAGGATTATCGAAAATTAATTAATATCAACGGATAATTGATATTTGACAATTTAATTAAAATAATTTTGAAATTCACAAAACATATTTATATAGTGATCTATAATAATAGTGACTTATAAACTAAAATAGTGAATCAGTTTAAAGTGAACCAGTGTAGTGAAAAAGAAAATTTTCAACAGAGGACTCCAGAATTTTAAATTCTGATTGCCTATCACGAACGATGTGTATGCTGCTTTGATTAATGTAAGTAATATTTTATATTATTATTATTCATGATTGGAAAACGCCCAGCCCTCTATCCTTTAGTAAATAAATTAACAAATAGATTAGGTTTGAATCATTTCATAAATAAAAATAATATTACCGAAATTAGTGAATATAATAGTGAATCTGATTTTATAAATACACCTAGTACAAGTAATAGTACAAGACAAAATTTTAAATCACCTGAAACTTCTTCTGACGTAACTGTTATAGAAATGACTTCTCAAAATAATAATGTGACTACGAATGACATCTACAATTCTTTACGAATTCCCGATGCCATAAAAGATTTACCTAAATTTGACATAAACTTTGACCAACCATTTGTACTTACCACAGATGCGAGTAATTACGCAGTAGGAGCTGTGCTTTCGCAAGGACCAATAGGCAGTTACGGACTCCGAAATCAATTACTTAACTATCGAAAAAGAATTGCTAGCCATTGTATGGGCTACGAAATACTTTAGACCGTATCTATTGGGTAGAAAGTTCAAAATAGTGACCGACCACAAACCTCTAACGTGGATTATGAGTCTCAAGGACCCAAATTCTAAACTCGTAAGATGGCGCTTAAAAGTAGAAGAGTATCATTACGAAATAGTTTATAAAAAGGGAACTAAAAATTGAAATGCCGATGCCTTAAGCAGAATTAAACTTAATGCGAATATTGACCTAAATTTAACAGAACCAGTTTGTAACACCGACCAAGCAACTATTCATTCCGCAGAAGAAAATATGAGTGATGGAATAGAAATATCCGAAAGACCACTGAATGAATTTTCATTACAACTCATTTTAGAAAATTCAACAGAAACAGACGTGAAATTAAAAATGTTGTTTAAAAACAAACAAAAACGTACTATAAAAAATACCAATTTTTCCGAACCTTATATAATAGAAATTTTCGAGAAATATATTTCACCAAACCGCTTAAACGCTATTTTTACTAAAAACAATGACATATTTAAACTTTTACAATAAGTTTATTCCGAATACTTTTCTCAGTCAAAATTTTTAAACTCATTCGTTGCACTGAACTACTAACTGATATTATTGATAACGACAAATAAGATGGATCAATAAATAACTATCATAATCGGAATCATAGTGGTATCAATGAAACACTCGCACATTTGAAAAGAGAGTTTTACTTTCCTTTTATGAAACAAAAAAAAAAGAAGATTTTAAGATTTTTGTAATCAATATGAAATAGAACCTCATATTACCTCATTTCAACAAAGTACTAGTAATTCTCCAGTCGAAAGACTTCATTCTACCTTAACGGAAATCTATAGAATAATATATAATACAAACAAAAACAAAGATCATGAAGAAATTTTAAACGAGACTATAATAACATACAATAACGCAATCCATTCATCCACTAAACTTACTCCATACGAAATTTTTTATGGTCGTCCATATAAACTCAGTGAAGTACAACACAAAAGTGCACATGAATAACTCGAAAAATTAATGAATTTAAAACACAAACTTATCCAAAAATTAAAAATTAGTTAGAAAATATAGCTTCGAAAAATATTGAAAAACTTAATCAAAATAGAGAAGAACCCGAACAACTTGAAGAAGGTACAATTATATTTAGAAAAGAATGTAAAAGAAACAAATTAACTACTAGATTTAGAAAAAGTAAAGTTAAGGAAAATAAGAATATTACCCTAATCTGTATACATATATAAAAGCGAAAGTTTGTTTGTTTGTATGTAGCGAATAGACTCCTAAATTGCCCAGCCGATTTTCATGAAAATTTGTATATAGAGGTTTTTGGGTACGGAAAGAAATCGTGGCCCAAAAAGTTTGCTCTAACGGACCGCCAAGTTGGGGCTGTGGTGCAAGTATTTAAACTTCTTTGTTCTAAAATGAAAACGGTTTGACCGATTGACTTCAAATTTTGTATACATGATGCTCTTTGAGAATTGAGTTGACACTATTAACAGTTTTGAAATTTGTTAACCCATGTTCGGCCGACGGGTGGTCAAAAAAAATTTTGGGTCCAAATTTTGTCCGATTTTACGAAATTCTGCTTTGGCTTAAAAGAAAGCCCCAAAAAAAATTTTGTTGAGTTCCATTAACCCATTGCGGCTCAACAGCTTTTTGTAGGTTTTTTCAATACTTTTCTCTAAATTCGAAACGGTTTGACCAATTGACTTCAAATTTTGTATACGTGATGCTCCTTGAGAATTGAGTTAACACTATTAACAGTTTTGGAATTTGTTAAACCATGTCGGGCCGACAGGTGGTCAAAAATAATTTTGGGTCCAAATTTTGTCCATTTTAACGAAATTGCGCTTTGGCTTAAAAGAAAGCCCCAAAACAAATTTTGTTAAGTTCCATTAACCCATTGCGGCCCAACAGCTCTTTATAGGTTTTTTCAATTGACTTCAAACCGACGGGTGGTCAAAAATAATTTTGGGTCCAAATTTTGTCCGATTTTATGAAATTTTGCTTTGGCTAAAAAGAAAACCCCAAAAAAATTTTTATTGAGTTGCATTAACCCATTGCGGCCCAACAGCTTTTGATAGGTTTTTTCAATACTTAACTCTAAATTAGAAACGGTTTGACCGATTTTCTTCAAGTTTTGTATACGTTCTCCCCTGTGAAAATTAAGTTGACACTATTAACAGATTTGGAATTTGTTAACCCATGTTGGGCGACGGTTGGCCAAAATAATTTTAGAAGCTAATATTGTCAAAATTTGCGAAGTACTGCTTTGGCTAAAAAGAAAGCCTCAAAAAAATTTTTGTTGAGCTCCATTAGCCCATTGCGGCCCAACAGCTTTTTATAAATTTTTTGGTTACTCAAATTTTATATGTGTGAAGCAATTTGAAAATGGAGTTGAGTCTGTTAACAGTCGTCAAATTTCGTCAAATTGTGGAAAGTAGTTTGTACTGCTTTGAATTACAGAAAGTTTCAAAAATTACTAGAATAATCCTAGAAAAATCGTTTTAAAAAGATTGCTTTCATACATTTTAAAATTTACATGTATGAACCGTGCGTAATTTTTGTGTTAACTTTTTGCAGTAATATCAACTTGGATTAAACCTCCATTGAGAGGCGCAGCAACGCGCACCGGGTATTAGCTAGTTACAAATAAAAATCAAAAACTTCATAAATCCAAAATTAAAAAGAAACAAAAAAAATTTTCAGGTATATCCAATTAGCCGTTGGCGTAAAATTAGAAGTTTACGACTTGACGAACCACAACGGAATACTTCCTATGAAACTTGGACAATCAAAATTAATTCAAACTTATATCAACTTTTTACATATTATCAAACTCAAACAGTATGAAAAAAATATAATTAATTTAGAAAACTCTCCGTGAACTTGCTTTCGAGTACAACTCTTATACACTACAAAACTAAAATTAAATGATGTAAGACATAAACTACAGATATTAAGACCAAGCTTTATAAAGAAACGAGAAATTATAAACGGACTAGGAACAATAATAAAAGCGATAACAGGGAACATGAACGCAAATGACGCAATACAGATAAATTCTCAAATTGAAACTATCCTAACTAATGAAAGCTTAATAAAAAAAGAAATCAATTGTTCAAATTAACAATAAAATGATAGAACGATTTGACAATATAACTAACTTTATAATAATATTTATATAATTAGTAATAGATATATATACCCAACAAATATCTATTACTAATTATATAAAAGATGTTCAAGGTAGACTTGCTAACAGAATTTGGAAAGGTGATTTAAAACTTACTTATATTCAATATTTAAATCAAATAAATTATGATCTAAATATAATAAAAGACAAACTGCTGCTGCTGCTGACGTATAAAAAGAAGTCTTTTAGAAAATACATACATCTAAATATAGTAAAAGCCAAACTGCTGCTACTTATGCATTATGTTAATGTTAAGTGTTATTCACACATGTAACATACTTCTAATTACAAATACTTACATACAAAAGAGAAAGAAAAAATGAAACTGATAAACTGTAAATTATAAACAGAAAGAAAAAAAATCAAAATGTATAAGAAATCTTTTAACAGGTAGATACAGAAAATTATTATAAAAACGTACAAAGCTATTTTTTACATTTCAGTATATATACTTTTATTTTGATATCACTTACATAACTAATAATAACTAACTACAATTTGTAGTTTTTAATTTTTATAAGGAAAAAAAAATCAAAACGTATAAGAAGTCTTTTAGAAAATACATACATCTAAATATAGTAAAAGACAAACTGCTGCTACTGTTGCATTATGTTAATGTTAAGTGTTTAAAATTGGTTTATATGTGATGACTGTCAGCATCATGAATCGGTTTTAAGACATATGTTCGACAACCTTAGTAAGTCCATAGCTGATATGAACGATAGGAATACCGGCTTATTAAATAAAGCTATTTTGGTAATTGATTCAAATCGCAATTCATTCAATGATATGGCTAAATCATTTGATTTATTATGCAACACAATGGCGGAGAAATCTACCGGTTCTAATCACACATTAAATAATGAGTTTAACGACTTAAAAACTGAGCTATTAACTGAAATTTCTGCTCAATTTACTAAAAATTTTGAGAATATTTCCAAGTCGTTAGAAGCTGGTTCCAGCAGTGCTTCATCAACTTTTGCAGTTCCTAAAAATTTTAAACGTATGGAAGCAGCTGTTATTAAGCATATAAATACGGTTCACCAGGACTATGCCAGCACTAATGTTG
The DNA here is from genome assembly GCA_963082915.1 of Dolichopus griseipennis. Classification (NCBI taxonomy): domain Eukaryota; kingdom Metazoa; phylum Arthropoda; class Insecta; order Diptera; family Dolichopodidae; genus Dolichopus; species Dolichopus griseipennis. The sequence goes on along the minus strand of OY720441.1, from coordinate 301,149,577 downwards.
AAATGTTACATAATTTTTGTACCGAACTGCATAATTCCAGACCACAAGCTCAAAATTCCGAATATAGCAGTAAGATACAAACTTTTGATAAGGAAATTCAAGTTGATACACTACTTGATTCTTCTACGAATTGCGTTAAAAGCGTGCAAACAGATTTTGCAATTTTACATAAATTTGGGACCCAATGGACTAATGATGAATGGAGTGGAAGAATCACCAAGCTAAAAGATTGTAATAAATCATCAATCGTCAAAGATAGTAACTATTCGTCTACTTTTGTAAAGGGCGTTCCTTGCTCGTTTGATGAAAATAAGTTAACTCAATTTATAAAAGCAGAATTTAACATTGGTTCGGTAGTGTGTACTAATTTAACACCTAACCGTATAAAGAAGAACAAAATGAAATATTTATGCTTTCTTATCTCTGGTTCTGTTTATTCTATGAGAATTTTACAACATCCAACCAACGTCAATATATGGAATAAAATTGGTGCAGCTATTGAATTAAGTAAGCCTCAGGTCAAAGGTAACCTAAACAAAAATATGGAAACAGTTTTACAAGACACTAATACAGGTTATACAATAAGAAATTCCAAATTAAATTACAAATCCTCTTTAAACATTAAATCTAATTTAACAAATTTACTTGATTTATCTTTTCCTATACCTCCTACTAATTTTTCGAAATCAATTGATATTTCAAATACTAAAACACTAATTAATCCTAACAAATCTGATATTATTGCACAAACTGATACTAATACTATTCCTATTTCGAAAATTAATGTAAAAAATAATTCTAAAAAGATCATTTCTAGTAATTCAAATGATCTTACCAAATCAGGTAATAACAAACAAATTAGCGATTCTTATCTAAAAAATAAATTTTCAAAATTCAAAAAGTCTGTATCAAATAAATTTAATAAATACCAAAATTTTGTTCAAGGTGAAACTATTATGCCCCAAAGTAAACCTTCTAGCTTAACTGTAGCAAAATCTTCTTCTAATAAAATTAATAGATCAACTTCTTTATCTTTACATCCTGAATCACATGCTAATCCCTTAGTAGCTAATTCTGAGGATATTTTATTATCTAACTCAAATACAACTCCACCAATTTTAGATCCTCTTTTACCGCCTGTTGTAAAACTTACTCAAAAAGCTCTTCATGAAAGTAAAAATAACAGTAGGTACGTTTTAGCTAGATTAAGGGACAGTAAAATTTATGATAATGTTAGACTTTACCTTCATATCTTCACGATAAATCAAATGATGTTTGTATTGGTGGTAAAACAAACACATCGCTTAAGATAGCTATTCAACAGGAAGGACTTCCTACTGATATTAAGGACTTACGTAATATTTTTGTAAAATATCATGAAACATATAATATTTCAGCTGAAAATGCTCTAACTGACTTGAAATATTTTGCCTCACATATCTCATCTAGTAGAATTAACTTATTCAACGTGTGAGAGAAAATCATGATAAGTACTTTCGTCCCCTTCCAAGCGAGAAAAAGTCTAGTTAATATTAGTCTTGCGGAACCCACTCATCCTAATTATAAATCTTTTAAATTAACTATTTATTATCAAAATGTAAGAGGTCTACGCACAAAAACTAAAAAAGTTTTCTTAAATTCTACTGCTTTAGATTTTGATCTATACGTTTTAACAGAAACCTGGCTAACTTCTTCAATAAATAATCTTGAAATTTTCTCTTCTTCTTACACTGTTTATAGGAAAGATAGATATGATTGTCGTTTATCTTATAATGTTCCTAAAGGTGGTGGTGTATTGATAGCTGTTAAAAATACTTTTTGTTCATCGCAATTGTTACTTTCTCAATGTGATCCTACCGATATTATCGAAGTAATTGCTGTTAAAATTAAACTACAACTAAAAAATGTTATTATTATAAATTGTTATATTCCTCCGGGATCTAGTATCGAAGTGTATACTAAATATATTTTAGATATTGATTCACTAGTCAGTAAACTTAATGTTAATGATGATGTAATTTTCTGTGGTGACTTTAATCTTCCTAACATTAAATGGGTTCCGCACGATGAGGATTCCTACTTCATTCCATACGAATTAGTTAGTAATACGGAGTGCTTTGTAATTGACTCTTTTAATTTTTTTAATTTTCAACAAGTATCTTCAATTTGTAATAATCGTGGTAGACAGTTAGATCTTTTATTTACGACAAATTGGATGAATTTAGCTATTATTAACTGTCCATTTGAACTAATTGAAATTGATGAGCATCATCCTCCAATTTGTTCGTCTCTCTGTTTTCTCATACCTCCAATTATTGATTCTGAACTTTCTTATCGTTTTAACTTTCATTAAGCCAATTTTGATGCTATTAATAACTATTTAAGTTGTTATGATTTCTCATTTTTAACCTCTTTTAATTTAAATGATGCAGTTAATCATTTCTATAAAATTGTTCATTCTATTATTTCACAATATGTTCCGTTAATTGTAGACAATAGTTATAAATCCAGTCCGCCATGGTTTACTAAAAGTCTTAAAAAATTAAAAAATAGAAAAAATAAAGCCTGGCGTAAATTTATTAAAAGCAATAATAATTATGACTTTAGTGTTTTCATAAATTTATTTAATGAATTTAAAACAATGTCTGTTAATTTATATTCTAATTATGTGCAAAACATGTCTATAAATATTAAAAATAATCCAAAACTCTTTTGGAAATTTGTTAATTCCAAAAGAAAAAGTGATCAATATCCAATGTGTATGAATTATAAAAATTCTAGTAGTATAGATTCTAATGTTATTTCAGAATTTTTCCGTGATTTCTTCTCAAGTAGTTATTCTGTGTCCGCTTTCTCGTTAAATGAAGATAATTTTTTGCATTTATCAAACTTTCCTAATACTACACTAGGTAATATTCATATTGCCTCTAATTTGGTATTTAACTATTTGACAAAACTTGATAGTAACACTAGTCCTGGGATTGACGGCATCCCTAACTTATTTTTAAATAAATGCTCATCTTCATTATCTGGTCCTCTTTCTTCTTTATTTAATTCTTCTTAGCTTCTGGTATCTTCCCTTCTATTTGGAAAACTGCCATAATTAAGCCAGTTCATAAAAAAAATCTTAAAAACGATGTTACTAACTATCGTCCAATTGCTAAACTTTCTTCTATACCTAAGCTTTTTGAACTAATTGTATTTGATTCTATTTATGATCATTGTACTTGTTTTTTATCGCCTTTCCAACATGGCTTTGTAAAGCTTAAATCAACCGTTACTAATCTTGTTGAATCTACATCTACATTTATTAATAATATGGAAGATGGCTTCCAAACAGATGTAATATATACAGATTTTAGCAAAGCCTTTGATCTTCTTCCACATAATGTTATTATTTTTAAGCTAAATAAATTAGGATTTCCGACTTATTTTATAGATTGGATTAATTCCTACCTCTCTGATCGTAGATATAGTGTTTCTTTTAGATCCCCGATATCTCCCACAGGGGTGCCTCAAGGTAGCCATCTTGGACCTTTACTCTTCATTATTTCTATTAATTATGTTTCTTCTTTAATAATTAATAGTCACATTAAAATTTATGCCGATGATATGAAATTTTTCAAAAAAAATTGTAAATTTGGAGGATGCATTAGCCCTACAAGCTGGTCTTAATCGTTTTTACAATTGGTGTTCCAACAATAATCTCCAACTCAATGTTACCAAATGTGCTTCAATCAGTTTTACACGCCGCTTAAGTCCAATTTCTTATGTATATTCTTTTAATAATCAAATCATTTCAAAAGTCACTTCAATTAAAGATTTAGGGGTACTCTTTGATAGTAAACTTTCATTTCAACTTTATTATTCTGATATATTAAATAAAGCCAATTCTATGCTCGGTTTTATTAAACGTTGGGCAAGAGAATTTGAAGACCCTTATGTATTGAAATCTCTTTATACCAGCCTGGTTAGACCTAATTTAGAATATGCCAGTCAAGTTTGGTGTCCATTTTATGGTGTCCATATAAATAGAATTGAATCGGTTCAGAAAAAATTTCTCAGGTATGCTTTACGTCTTCTTCCTTGGGAGAACCCATTTAGATTACTTCGTTACGAACATAGAATAAATTTAATACATCTCAATACACTTGAAATGCGCCGTAAAGTTGCAGATATTGTATTTCTAATTGAATTAATTAAAGGCAACATTTCTTCTTCTCAACTACTCGCTAAACTTAATTTTTCTTCGCATTCTAGATTAAGATCTGCTAATTTGTTTAATTTACAGTTTCACAGAACTAACTATGGTAAATATGAACCAATTAATAGAATGATGTCTCTCTGTAATATATACAAATCCCATATTAACTTTTCCCAAACTAAACAATCATTAAAAAATAACTTGTATTTGTGTTCTTGAAATTTTTGGACTTACATTCTTTGACCTTTGTCTTCTTAATTGAAGCTTTTTTGTTTTTTTTTTTAAATATAATTAGTATAAATATTTACTTTTTTTTCACACTTTTTTTTTTCTTAAAATTTTTTTTTTTATGTAAAATTAATTATTAAATTATTAACTTCTATAATCTTTACTTTCTTTTTTGTTTTTTTTAATGTTTAATTTTAGTTTATTAATTTAATGTAAATTTTGTAACTTGCTTGAATTAAGCTCGGAATAAATAAATAAATAAATTAAGTGTTATTCACACGTATAACATACTTCTAATTACAAATACTTACATACAAAAGAGAAAAAAAATATGAAACTGATAAACTGTAAATTATAAACAGAAAGAAAAAAAATCAAAACGTATAAGAAATCTGTAACAGGTAAATACAGAAAATTATAATAAAAACGTACAAAGCTACTTTTTACCTTTCAGTATATATACTTCTATTTTATTATCACTTACAGAACTAAAACAATCTATTATAATGTTAACTTAATATTCTTTAGGTAACGGATTTGAACATAAATGTCCAAAAATCGAAGGTATTTATTACTGTAAAAACAATGCACATCAAGAAACAATATCCGAATCAAAATGTATTGGCAATCTTTTAAGGCATAAAGAAGCTGAATGCGAATTATACTACAGAGAATCCGAAATAGAAATTTTTCAACCAGAACCAAATTATATATTTAATTAACCAAAAACAATCATGTTCACTACTTGCGGTTCAAAACAACAACAAATCGAAGGAACCAAACTGATTCACTTCAAAAATTGTGAGATAAAAATTAAGGATGTCACATATTATCCACTTTCCAATAAACAATGGGGCGAAATCAATATTTATCCCACTAATTTCAAAAATATAAATATCACAATTTTAAACAATAATAGCTTACTCAACAAACTTGAAAATTATCAATTCACTAAAAGAAATCCAACTCAACTTTTAATTATTAATTTAAATTAATTACAATTTCATTTCATCTTATAATCTACAAGAAACGCAACACAACAGTTTATATTCCAAATATCAACACCGAGCAACCACGTTTCATCTGGTCATTGCCCAGTCTTAAGGAGGGAGGAGCTACGTACACTAACAGTACATACTAACCTAATATAAGTTAATACATACTAACCTAATATAAGTATATTTACCTTTATAAATATTTTGTAAAATTAAAAGCATAAATTAACGTAGACATAATGTCAGCATTTTTTAAAAGTAATTAAACTTAAAATTAACAAATATTAACATGTGTGAATATAATTTTCTTGAGAATTAATAAATTAAATTAAAAACTAAATGCTGATATTGCACCTTTTAAAAAATATATAAACTTTGTAAATCAAATAATGAATTAATTAATAAAGTTCCAAACTAGTTATCACATCAAAATTATTTTTCGCGCATATTTACTTTTTAAACTTTACATTTTTGAAAATAGGGCAATGGTTGTTTGTATATATAATCAGTGTGCATTGTATGTATATTATGAGATTTTATTTTTTAGCAATTAAATATGTAAGCAAGTGTGTATATAATATTATTTAAAAAAGGGTAAATAAATACTTTTATTTATTAAGTAAACAAAATATTTTAATTTAAAATAAATTTAAAAATGTTTTATTGTATTAACGAATAAAAAGAAAACTTTAGAAGAGAAAAAGCCACACGGAAAATTCTAGAATGTAGTCTAAAAGTATTAATTTTCCAAATGGCATAAAAACCTTTTTTATTATTATTTATCTGTTATGATTTTTTCATTTACAAATAAAAATAAAAGTTCAAAATTTATGTAAATAAATTTTACAGGAAAATATAAAAAATTATTTACAAAATTATAACCAAGCATAATAAACTCTTAGCTTTTCACTTAAATTAATAATCCATGTATAATAGTTACATTACGGTCCATTATCTAAAGATAATGTTTACCTACTCAAAGAATCATATAAATTCTTCATAAAAAAATTTTGTTTACACTAAATATTTCATATAAAATAAATTACATTAAATACCTCATATAGAGTTCAAGCTCAAATGTTCATTTACAAAACAAAACATGTTAAATATTTGCGACCTAATAAACTACATTCTTTCATTACCGCTTTCCAAATTGAATATTCCAATATGATTCAATACATACTATAAATACATTTTTGGTAAAAATTGCATGAATTTTTCCCTTATAAACAATAATAAAAACAATAATAAGAATACCAGAAGTAAATACTAAAATTAGACGAGGAAGATTATAGTTGCCCTTGTCAACTTTTAGATACCCGTGCTTACCCACTAACCGTTATTTATTTATAATATATAACGGGTAAGTTAATTTTTAAATATCATAAATGCTATTAGGTATAAAAAAAATATAAAAAAGTAAAATAGTTAAAAAAAAAAATTAACTTATTATCCCATAATTTTTGCTTAAAAAAAAAATTAAATTTTTAATTCATTATAGGTACCATAATTTTTGGTTAAAAACAAAAAAAAAAAAAAAACAAAAAAAAATAGCCCACCCCAAAAGTTGGTCCGAGCGATGTCCGACTTTGCCAACTAACTTGCCCTATTACTTTACCTGCCCAGTTTTAATTTTAACCTCGTAGCTTCATTAGATTCACAGTTATCGAATTGACAACTTTGTATGGGAGCTGCCCGAATATGGGGTCGTAACATTTTGAAACTCCGAATTAGTGCTCGATTCTTTATATAACTAACAGTGTGTAATTTTCATCCTCGTAGTATACTCAGTTTCCAAGAAATTCATATTGGTTCAAAGAAGTTGTATGGCAACCCCCCGCAAATGAAGCCGTAAAATTTTGAAACTTCATACAAGTGCTTGATTCATTATAAAACTAACCGTGTGTAATTTTCGTCTTTCTAGAATATTTACTTCTGAATAAATTTATATTGGTTTAAATAAGTTGTGTGGCAGCTCCCCGAAACCTTGGTCTGGTCTTAACCAAAAAGAATAGGGAACCTTAAAAATGTCCAAAAAATGTTTTGTGTGAATTTCAAAACTCTAGCTCTAATTTTTCAATTCTATCTCTTGTAATTAATTTTTAATTCACGAATATATTTAACCTAAGCAAAGTAAGCATCATATAATCATATTGATAAAATGATTCATTCAAAATATTACACATATACATATTATATGAATATACATATATAAATTATTTATGGAGCCATTTACTTAAAAAAAATCTTTGTGTTCTTTTTTGCTTATCTTAAAAAAACTACGCATCATTTAAATAATATGAAATTCTAACTCGTTATCTATTCAAAAAAAAAAAAGTAAACAAAAAAACAAAAACAAACAAAATTCATATAATTTCATATTAAATACACGGTGCATAGCAAATTTTCAAATTTTTATATGAAAATGTTGGAGTTAAAAAAGTTAGCTGTTCGAGAGCTACCCGAAGTTTTGGTCCGATCTTAACCAAAAAAAATAGGGAACCTAGAAATTGATTGAAAAATATTTTGTGAAAATTTCAAAACTGTAGCTCTTTTAGTTTTTGAGTTATCGTGCTGACACACAGACGGACGGACGGACGGACGGACGGACGGACGGACGGACGGACGGACGGACGGACAGACACACATAGCTAGATCGACTCATTTTTCGATTCTGAGCCGATACGTACCCTTGACACTATATCTAGCTCGTCTAGATCGATGCGTTACAAACGGAGGAGCAAATCTAATATACCCGATGTCATATATGTATGCACGGGTATAAATACCAGAAATATAAAATATGAATATTGTAATAATAAGAAATGAACTAAATTTAAATATGAATATTGTAATAATAAGAAATGAACCAAATTTAAATATAAATGTTATAACTGTACTAAAACTAGAATAAGAATAATAAATTATATTATTAAAAGACCAACGTAGGTAATTTTTACACTATATAAATGTAAGAATTGTCAAAGACAATTCAATTCATTTTTGGTCTTAAGCCATTTAAGATAATAAAATATATTTTTAGTATTAATTTAGTATTTATATAGTAAATTAATTAATAAAAATAAATAAAACAAAGTGTCTGTGTTTTATTTAAACATACTTAATTAATAATAAAATTGGCGACGAGGGTGGGATACGTTAAGTGAGAATTGATATTGCTAGAGACACCATAAAGCTTAACGATACGAACGATATCAACTTCATTTGTGTATTAACACTGCATAACGTATCGAATGTAATTAAATAAAATAAAAAGAAACATATATTTGAAAAAAGAAACTTTTTAAAGTAACGTAAATTTTTTTTAACACTAAAGTTATTCAGAGAATTTTTTTCCAAAAATTAAAATAAAAAAGTATATAACTTAAAAATTAAGAATTAACTAAATTTCTTAAAAAAGAACAAACAAGTTTTAAATGACGGTGATAGTGATACTCAATAAGCAAAAACAAAACAATCCTGTAAAAAATTAATTAGTAACAGGACAGTAATTCAAAGAATAAAGGATTGCATATCCTATAAATGTTGTTTTTTCACTAAAAACGTTTTAATAAAAACTATAAACTCCCGAGAAACCCTTAAAACCTGGGCAGTAAAAACTACAAACAAAAAGCATTTAACAGTGTAGAAACCAATTAAAAAGAAGAAAACATTTTCAGGACAACAGACAATCTCAATAATGTAAACAACGGTAAACACCATTTGAAGTATCAACAAATTTCAGAAATAACTAAAAAGGTGAGCTGGGACGAGATCAGGGCCTCCAAGTGAATAACACCGACTAATTCTCAACAAGCAACAACAGCAACAGATTTGATAATAAATAACCTATTACACCATATATACAGTAAGTTATTTAAGCTTGTTCTTTATAAATGTAAAACAATTCTTTTTATTTTTTTCGAGTTATTTCAAAAACAATTGTAAAATTAATTATTCAAGTTTAAAGTTATATAACTTGATCAGATATCAAAACTTTATTATATCTTTCCTCTTCTCTCAATCAAATTCCTTCGTTTTTGAAAAAAAAAATATAATATTTAGTTAATTAATTTATAATATACATATATTTTACAATATTAATTCTTAAAATGGTTAACGAACAAGTAAACACGTTAACAATAGAATCTTTACAATATCTAGACCAACTACCTGAATTCAACGGAGACAGTAGAGATTTACAAACCTTTACTAATTTGGTAGATAGAGTACACCCGATACTGGAAACATACGATACCCTATCGCAAACTATATTCTCGGACATAATCAAAACTAAATTACGGGGTAAGGCTAGAGAAATGACAGAGATAAACTGCCAAGCAATCTCTTGATCAGATACCAAAACTTTATTTCAAAACAACTTCGGTGAAAGGAAAAGCATTGAAGATTTATATGACGAATAAAGGGATATAACATATAAAACTTGTAATGTAGACTTCTACAACGAAATAAAAAATAAGTTAAGAGCATTAAATAATAAAACGATAACGGTACTAGAACCAGGGGCTGCGGCCAATGAATGTGCTCGCAATAACATAAAGACCGTTTTAAACATATTTAAGAGTAAAATACCAGAACCGATGAGAACAATTTTGGCATGTAGGAATCCTACCATCCTAGAGAGTGTAATGGAAATACTATTCCATCAATGTAAGACCAAATCGTCCTCAAAATAACAATAACATTAGTTCTCGAAAATATAATAATAATAATAGCAATAACTCTCGGAACTATAATAATAACAACAACAACCATAATTCACGAAATTATAATAATAGTAATAACAATAAACCCCGAACATACGGAACAAATAATAATCAACAAACGAACTTTAATCAAACTCAGAGAAGATCAAATAATTTTAACTTTAAGTCTCGAAATAATTATAATTATAGTAACAATTATAGTTATAATTATAATAATAACAATAACAATGATAATAACTATTCCCAAAATCCATACAGGAGTTACAATAATAATGGAAATTACAATTATAGGGAAAATAATAATCCAACTGGTTCAGAACCAATGGACATATCGGACAACAACAACTCCAAAGTCAAAGAAAATTTTCTATTGACAGCCTCGGAGGAAACTAACCCTATATAGTGGTATAATTAAAAAAAAACACTACTTAAGTTTATAATCGATACAATACAAGGGCAACCAATTCCATTATAAATCCAGGACTTTGTCAACCTAAATAGCAAACATCAATTAAACCAATTATGGTTAAAACACTACAACATCAAATCGAATTAGGAAATACCGATGAAAGAATCGATTTCTTAATATGTAATTTTCATGATAAATATGATGGTTTAATAGGCAACGACATATTAAAAAAATATAATGCTAAAATTGATTTTTGAAACAAGTAAAGAAACAGTCAGTCGGTGCAACCGACTTAGAAATACCCTACACCTATTTGGTTCAAATTTAAGGACATATCCATAAGTCATTTTAACACCATAAAAGCTGTTATTAATTTGATCGCTAACCAAATTAACTTTATAATACTAAAAACATTTTCTAATTACACTATCTATTAAAAAATATTACAAATTCTTACTAATTTATCTATTTAAAAATATTAAAAAACAAACAAACTTGAAATAAATGAAAATATATTTATTCCAATTCGATTATAAAATTAAAAAATTCTAATTATTAAATTTTGTGATAAAAAGATAATCAAAGCATAAAATATATAATAATCCAAATTTTTAAAAATTGCAATTATTTTAAATGGATAGTTTATATACCTAATAGAAAAGCTTACAAACGCAAAATATGCAATAAATATATTTCTAAAATACAATTACAAATTTAGACCTTTTCATATAATTCATTTAAATATTCAAATAAATTTTACATAAATGCAGCAAGTACCTTTGAATATAGCTGAACCACTACAATTAAGTCTAGATTTCGGAGACACATAGGACATAGGAAATATATTCTTTGGCTTTGAAATTAAACTCAACCAGAACCAATTCCCATGGTACTTTCATTACTAGTAACCTAGAGTTTAAATTTCATCAAAATACCGGCATTATTTTTTGAGTTATGGTGTTTCTAAGATATATATTTGTTAGTCCTTGAACTTAGTTTGTTAGTCCTTGAATTTGTCAAGGGTTCCAGAACCCCAAACCATGGTACGATTTCGCCCATATGCAGTACCGTCATACTTTCAATACTAGTTAACCCTTGTATACAATTGGAACGTTCTATCTTCATTTTAAGTTACTAGTTTTATTAATTTCGATGATAAGCTTTTACACATTTGGGGGTCTAAGAGAGGTCCTGAACCACCACTCCAAATGATCCCAAATTAGGGGGGCACGGGAGAAATAGTAAAGAACACCCTGGGCCAAATTTGAAGCTTCTACATTTGTTTCAAGTTACTATTTTTATTAATTTCGAAAATATGCTTTAAGGTCCTCGGAACTGAGTGCCTGGTCCCCGACCCACTAGTCCAATGGGGCCCAAATTTCAAAGACACTTACGCAATAGGAAGGGACACCTTGATACCAAATTTGGAGGTTATATCCTCATTGGTTTCGGAATTACGCTAGTTTGGCCTAAATTCGATCAAAAAGTTCTCAGTTCCGAACCCATTGTCCAATCCTCACCGTACGTAATCACCGCCTTAGTTTCATTACCAATAACCTACAGCACAAATTTCATGAAGATAGGGTCATTAGTTGTTGAGTTATCGTGGTTTTTAATATATGTTCGTTATCCCTGACACCGACTAAAAGGTCCAGAATCCGAACCCATGGGCTGATTTCGCCCTTATACAGCCTGCGCTTAACTTATAGTACTAGTTAACCCTTGTACACAATTTAAACGGTCTATCTTAATTTTAAGTAACTATTTTTAGGAATTTAGATTATAAGCTTTTAAAACTTGGGAGGTCTGAGAGGGGTACTGAACCACCTCTCCAATTGATCCCAAATTAAGGGAACACGCAAGAGATAGTAAAGAACACCCTTATGGCAAATTGGAAGCTTCTACATTTTTTCAAGTTGTTATCTTTATTAATATTAAAGATATGCTTTAAGGTCTTCGGAAATGTGTGGCTGGTCCCCGACCCAGTACTCCAATGGGACCCAAATTCCCAAGTCACTGAGAAGATAGGAGGGGACACCCTGATACCAAATTTGGAGGTTCTATCTTCATTGGTTTCGGAATTATGCTCGTTTGGTCTAAATTCGATCAAAAAGTTCTAGGTTCCGAACGCATGGTCCAATCCCGACCTTACGGAATCCCCGAAGTAGTTTCATTACTAGTAACCTACAGCACAAATTTGATGAAGAAAGCGTCATTAGTTGTTGAGTTATCGTGATTTTTTATATATGTTCGTTAGCCCTTCGATCGATTAAAAGGTCCAGAATCCGAACCCATGGGCCGATTTCGCCCATATGCAATCCCCGCCGTACTTTCAGTCCTAGTAACCTGCTCCATTATTTTTTGAGTTATCGTGCCTACGGACGGACGGACGGACGGACATGGCTATATCGACTCAGGCGGTCACGCTGATCACAAATATATATACTTTTCCATATCTAGCTCGCTTCCTTTAGGTGGTTACAAACACCATACCAAAGTTAATATACCCCTTTACCTATTCTATAGGTGTAGGGTATAATAAGATTATGAATTAATAATAGAAATATACCTATTTTATTTCATTTGAACGTAGGATCTGAAAACAAAATAAATAATGCTCACATAAAATTAGAGCAAAAATGCGAAAAAATAATTAAAAGAAATGAATCGAAAATTATTAAAGATACTAAGAAAGAAAATACTACTAATTATGTAAATCTAGGAAAATCAAAATATATTAAAAAAAATAATAAGAAAGAAAATATTATTAAAAATAAGGAAAAACTTCCAGAGGATATAATCCACTCGAATTTGAATCTAGAGAGAATGGATTTACCATTATCTCAACAAATTAGAACTACCCACTTGAACTCGGAAGAGGAAGAAAAATTCCTAAACATAATTAAGAGATTTTCTCGTATATTTTATCAAAAAAATACGAATCTTACTTTCACAAATGCTATAAAGTATGAAATTCGAACTATCGAACATGCACCAATAACAGTGAAAACCTATAGATACCCGTACATTCATAAGAATGAAGTAAAAAGTCAAATACAAAGAAATGTTGGAAGACAATATAATTAGGCCGAGTAAATCACCCTACTCCGCACCAGTATGGGTGGTACCGAAAAAATCGGATTCAAGTGGTAAAGCTAAATGGAGACTTGTCATAGATTATCGCAAGTTAAATGAGGTAACTATAGATAAGTACCCTATACCGAATATTGATAAAATATTGGCAAAACTCGGGAGATGTCAATATTTCGCAACCTTGGATCCCGCTAAGGGGTTCCAGCAAATCGAAATAGCAGAAAAGGACACATATAAAACTGTTTTTAACGTTGAAGGTGGACATTACGAATTTCTTCGTATGCCGTTTGGGTTGAAAACAGCTCCTGCTGCTTTCCAACGGTTAACGAATGATGTTTTTCAGATTATATTAACAAAATTTGCTTAGCATATCTTGACGACATCATTATATTCTCGACTTCGTTACAAGAACATTTAGAGTCGATAACTAAGATTTTCCAAAGACTTAAGGATACGAATCTTAAAGTATAATTGCATAAGTCTGAATTTTTAAAACGGGAAACCGAATTTTTCGGTCATATAGTTACAATCGAAGGCATAAAGGCCAATTCGCAAAAAATAATTTGCGTTCAAAATTGTCCTCTGCCAAAATCGGCAAAAAAATTAAAACAATTTTTAGGGTTTACCGGAAATTTATCAAAGATTATTCAAAAATCTCAAAGCTTATGACGAAATATTTAAAAAAGGATGTTAAGTTAAATATAAATGATCCTGATTACAAAGATAGTTTCGAAATATTAAAAAAATTACCAATTAATGACCCCATACTAGTTTATCCTAATCTTAGCAAGCAATTTACTCTGCAAACCGATGCTAGTAACTACAAGATAATCATCCTATTTGTTATGAAAGCCGTACTCTTAACGGACATGATCAGAATTATAGCACCATCGAAAAAGAACTACTCGCTATAGTGTGGGCAATTCAATATTTCCGCCCATATCTATTTTTAAAAAAATTTGTCATCGAAACCAGCCACAGACCCTTAACTTGGTTGTTCTCAATCAAGGAACCGAACTCTAAATTGAGAAGATGGAGACTTAGACTTTCGAAAATGAATTTGTCATAAAATATAAAAAAGGGAGACAAAACGGAAATGCAAATGCTTTATCTAGAGTTATTTTAAATCATGTAGAAGAACCAGAAACCGAAGAACCTATAATTACAGAAAACAAATGCGCATTAAACTTCTACAAAAATCAAAGTATCATCAAAAAAATCAATTCCGGCTGCCTTAAAATCAAAACACTAAGATGTAAAAAGTTACTCAAGGACATTACGGACGAAAACATTCTAGCCGAAGAAATCGAAAAGGAACATAATTATCAGAAATAACCATAGGGGAATAAACGAAAATTTTGCGCAATTAAAAAATGGAATCTGTAACCCAGAATTGAAAGATAGAATCACAAAATTTAAAAACAATTGTGAAATCTGCAATAAAGAAAAATATGAAAGAGAGAAATTATTCATGGTGACGTTTTTTATAGTTTAGATAAAACATTATTTCTAACACTGATAGACAAATTTTCAAAATACGCTCAGGCTATCAAAATTAAAGGAAGAACCTGGATAGAGTTCAGAAGGGCGATGCAGTCCTTAGGTTCAGTAGGAAGCTTTAAACAACTAACAGTCGACAACGAACTAGGATTGAAAGCGATACCCTTACAACAGTTTTTGAAAAATAATAATATCCAAATTCATTTTACTTCCAATAATAACCATACCTCTAACTCAAACGTAGAACGACTTGACAGTACAAAAAATGAACCTCTAAGACTACTACGTCATGGACCCTAATAAGGACTTTGAAACTGTAGAGAAAAGACATTAAAAATTATCAATTTTTATAACAATTCTATTCACTTCACAACGAATAGAAAACCTATTGACTTCGTCAATGGTACTATTGGACAGCTAGAAATCATAAAAATAAAACAACACTGAACGCTCAAAAAACTGTACCTTACTACTTGGTAAACTGATTGTAAATAACAAATTTAGTTTGCATAGTTGACGTTTACTTTACACATATTTCACATTTACGACCAGGTTCAGTTAGCAATGATTTTTTACATAATTTTTGGTTGTAAATTCAAAATATGCATATTGACAGCAAATTTACATTTATGACCATAAGAATTACTATTACCAACAATGGCTTTGTCACGAGAAATCCAGATACAGAATTTAAACGACAATAATGGTTTCATCATCATCAAAGATGGGCCAATCAAAATAATAAGAGACTACGAGAAAGCTCTACATATCATCAATATATGAGGATTCGAAAATATGCAATAGAGACCGCCTAGAGGAAAATATCATGACAATAAAAAAAAAAAAAAATTAACTGATCCTGCTTACCTAACTATGTTACATAATTTTCATTTGTTAGAAATTAAAATTGATGGGTTAAAACCGCATACCTATTAAAGACTGAAAAGATGCCTAATAAACGCTTTAGGCTTAACAATAAAATTCTTAACCGGTAATATGGACAACGAAGATAAAGAAATGATCCAAGAAGCACCAGATAATCTTTCTAAATCAAATTCTGCCCTTGTTTCTGAATACAATAAACAATCAACTTGGAGAACAAGTCAAAAACGTTTCCAATTACGTTAGACAACAACAAAAGACAATTACCGAATTCTTATCCAACTATAATAATAAAGTTGATAACACCATTAACGTAAAAGACCAATTACAAATACTAAAACACATTTTCCAAGTAAACTACGACATTACCCTTTTGAGAAACCATAAAGACGACATTGAACAAATCTTTTTATTTAGCAAACTTAATATTTTATCTAGAAACATTTTATCACCCGACGAAATAGATATTTTAACCGATATAGAATCCTTTAGGGACATAAAATTTTCGGTTGCGTTCTATCAAAACCTACTCATCATAATTTACCTCCCTATATATACCACTATGACATATTCAGAAATTATAATTGAACCTATTCCCAATAAGAATAATAAAGAATTAGTATTGTCAAATAATAAGTTTATAATGAATCAATACAAACAAATTTTTTATAATTAGGCAAAAGATAACCAAAAAAAGAATTTGATTGAAGTAGAGGATGAATGTATAAATAAAATTACAAGTTCCACTCATGCAGCTTGTGAAATGACTTTGAACGCAAAAGAAATAATGAAAGAAATAAAACCAGGTCTCATTATTGTAAAACATTTGAAAGATATGAATACTAGTCAAGATTGTAAACAAGAAAACTTAATGTTATATGAAAATAGTTTAATTAAATTCCAAGATTGTTCTGTAACTATTAAAAGATTTACCTGAATAAATAACAATTTAAAAATTAAAAATCATTATACTTATCCTTTTTCAAATTTAAATATAACAAATACTAAAACTAATATTGTCTAAGGGGGATGGAGTTACATTACGGTCCATTATCTAAAGATAATGTTTACCTACTCAAAGAATCATATAAATATAACATTTGTTGTACCTCCTTCATAAACAAATTTTGTTTATACTAAATATTTCATATAATATAAATTACATTAAATACCTCATATAGAGTTAAAGCACAAATGTTTATTTACAAAATAAACACATGTTAAATATTTGTGACCTAATAAACTAAATTCTTTCATTACCGCTTTCCAAATTGAATATTCCAATATGATTCAATACATACTATAAATACATTTTTGGTAAAAATGCATTGCCTAGCGTGCATTTTTCCCTTATAAACAATAATAAAAACAATAATAAGAATACCAGTAGTAAATACTAAAATTAGAATACCAGAATTATAAAATATGAATATTGTAATAATAAGAAATTAACTAAATTTAAATATGAATATTGTAATAATAAGAAATTAACTAAATTTAAATATAAATGTTGTAACTGTACTAAAATTAGAATAAGAACCTACTAAACTAGAATAAGAATAATAAATTATGTTATTAAAAGACCAACATAAGTAATTTTTACACTATATAAATGTAAGAATTGTCAAAGACAATTCAATTAAATTTTGGTCTTAAGCCATTAAGATAATAAAATATATTTTCTAAAAACTAATAATTCCTAGTATTTTAATACTAGTAAATTAATTAATAAAAATAAATAAAACAAAGTGTTCGTGTTTTATTTAAACACTAGCTATTACACTCAATGGAGTTTTAATTTAAGTTGATGTTATTGAAAAAAGTTAACACATAAATTACACATGGGGTACATGTTAATTTTAAAATGTAATAAAGAAATTTTTTTAAAACGCTTTTTTTAGAATTATTCTTGCAATTTTTCAACAAATTTATCAAATTTCACTTGAAATTTTTCATAATTATTAAATAATAATAAAAAAAAAATTTTAATTCAGTTAACATTATTCGCCGGAAACCCGCCATCCCCAACTCTATCGACAAGGAGCACCAAATTGTCAAGAAGCACCTCGTATAGAAAAATTAGATATAATCGTTCAAACTGTTTTGCAAACTGTTTTCTAAAGTTTTTGTTTCGCAATCGGTTAAAAGAACTCGACAAACATTTTTTTAAACATTCCCCTAATTCAAAGAAGTTTTACCTACTTTGAAAAATTGGACGGAATTTACTTACAACATTTTTTTTTTGAATAATTGTAGGAATGATAAGTATATATATACATGTACGCCTACAAAATTTAAAGTCAATTGGTCAAAGCGTTTCTGCTTAAGAGTAAAGTAACGAAAAAATCTGTAGAAAGCCGCTGTTGTCGCAAATGGTTAACGGAACTCAACTAACCTGTTGTTGAGTCTTTGACCAAGCAATAATTCGCAAAATTGGACGTAATATCCTTCCAAAATTTTTTTTTGGACAATTGCCGCGGGATAACAAATTGCCGCGGGATAACAAATTGCAAGTCTGTTAATAGAGTGAACTCCGTTGTCCAAGAGGAACACAAATACAAAATTCGAAGTCAATCGGTTTAGCCATTTCTAATTTATAGCAAAGTAACAAAAAAAACTATAAAAAGCTTTTATGACACAAACATTTTTTTGAGGCTTTCTTTTTAATCAAAGCAGTACATCGAAAAATTGGCGAAAACTTGCTTGTTTACAATTTGCACGCTTCCGGACAACGCTGGGTACAATATAATAAACAAAATATTTTTCATATTGCTAAACTTATAATTTTCAAATTTTCATAAATATTATGATACTAGCTGTTGGCCAGTCACAGAATGACGGAAGGTCAATTAAAAGAAGAACTTTTTCTAATTAAAAACTATTTGTAATTTCATTATGTACATTATCTTAAAAGTATGTTAAATAAAATTGCAACGGTTACAATCGTTAATTGATACATAAAAAATAAATGAATGACTCATATAATTTCTTGTTGTATCTTAAAAACTTGAAGATGAATAAGTTAATTAGTCTACTTTTTATATGTTTCGTATTTTATAAAATGTTGGGGTCGTTAGTTCAAATCCCTTTATAATTTTTATTAATATAAAATATAAGGTATAATTTTTTTTAATTTCAATTAATATTTTTTTTTATTTAAGTGCGTACTTGCTTAAATTAAATAAATTAATAAAAGATTTTAAATTTGTTTATAGGTTTATTTTGTTTCAATAATGATCTATTTCTCCATTTATTTTTGTTTTGTATATATATTTTTCAAAAATGTTGCTATACATTCTATATTGTTTCTTTTGTTTAGATTCAAATCGAAAAACTTGTTAGTTGCTAACATTCTATAATGAACCTACTCAACCTTGCTAAATAGTGTATCTATTATTTATATGTACGTAAAATAAATGTTGATTTTTGAATTGAAGTTTTGCATTATGAAATGCAAATTATAAATTTTATTTGGAATTATTTTAATATACCTAATTAAGTTTAAAAAAAAATTTATTTTATTTGGATTCTATGGTGCATTAAACTCAGATATTGTATACCCAATGCCACTTGCCCAAACTTAACACCACTTTCTTCCATTTTTAACTTTTTTTAAATAGAAAAATATTTAAAAATTTATGAGGGAAAGATGGAAGGATGGGGGATAGATGAGGGAGACTTAAGAGTGAGTTATGGGAGAGATGAGGGAAACTTTGAAATTACTTTGATACATTGCTTGGTTTATTTGCTTAAGCAAAGCAAGCAATGCATCAAAGCGAATAATTAAGACTTACTATACAAATGTGAAGCATAGTTTCTTAATTTTAATTTACAAAATGTTTTACAATTTATTTAAAATTTCTAGAAAATCGTCTGTGCTTTTTAAAGCTGAAATGAATTAATTCATAAACTAATAAATAAATTTTATTTCATCAAAAAAATTTTTTTTTATTAAAAATAAATAAAATAATTTTTGGCCTGCTTATGATAATTTTGGATATTTTATTTTCTAACATCCAACAAAACATTAATATTTTATTTTTTATAATTAAACACATCCAATAAAACACATTTAATTGAATGCGTTTGTTACACCTCATTCTAGACAAATATATTAATAATAATAATAATACTTAATTAATAATAAAATTTATAATCTCATGGATTGATTTCTTATATAAAAATTAAAGTACATCAATTACAAACCAAAAATTTCATTGGTTAGAGCAGGTATACACTATAAGATTACCACTATGAATAGAAATTACCATTAGAAAAAAATACACACATTATTTTTTACCTACTATTTTTACAATGCTTTTTTAAAAACGCGATTCATACATAAACATGTATTTGTGCAAGTAAAATCAAGTTTTTTACATAGTTTTTTAAAGGCGCCCTGATATTTTTTTTCATATTATAATAAGGTGTTGAAAAGTGATTTCAAAAATTGTTAATCAAAAAATAAGTGTAATGTATGAGTAAACATTATTTAAATGTTTAATTTAAGGTTTAAAAAAATAACGACAAAATAAGAAAATGCAGTTTTTTAGATTTCCGCAAGATAGTTCACGGTAAATGAATAATATATTTTAATATAGATATGTACGTATTTATTTTTAAATTTCTGTTAACAGAATTTGATTTGAATATGTATTTTCCATTATCTTATAGATATAAGATTTTTTAAAAACTAAAAATATTTATTAATAATTGTATCTAAATAAAAAGTATTGTTTTTTTCAGAAAAAAACTTTAGTTAAAAAATTGAATAGGCTTGATCTTAAAATAAATAAATTCATCAAATGTTTCAATGAAATTTGTACAGAAACTAATTTAGAATAATTAAATTATTTAAACATTTAGAATATGACTTCAATTTCTCATGCTGTTCAATTGCTCAAAAAATTTTTTTTATGAAAATGTTCATTAGAGTAAGAATTTATAATATTATAAGTTTAAAAAAAAAGTAAAACATTTTGATAACACAAAATGTTTAGTGCTTTGCATTTAGAACTATTTTTCTGTAAATACTAAAGAAAATTTAATAAAAAAAATAAGATAATCATTGCCTTTTATTTCTGACAATATTTTTATTTTTCAGATATAAATATCTATTTATTCAACATATTAACATTTCTTCTTTTTTTTCTTAATTAAATTTTAGACAACTATTTTTGCAACATACTTCTGTTTAAAATTTTTTGACTACTTCTTGCAAATAAAATTCTTATTACAGTATTTTAAATTTATTTTAGTAAATATGAGCATGTAGTAGTTAGATAGCAAAAATTTTTAGGTCACGTGATAGGGAGTCGAACTTCAAGTAAAAGCCAAGTAAAATAATTATTCTTTTATTTTAATTCATAAAAAGAACAAAGCAGAAAAAAAAATTCTTCAATTTTTTCCTTCATTCAGAATGAACACAAATAAAACAAATATTAATTATTACCGCACAATTTGAGTTTCCATATCCGGTTATCGAGATTTTAACGAAATAATAAAGAAGGGAAAAATTATAATTGGATGGGATGTGTGCAGAGTTTTTGAAAATTTGGAAGTAATGAGATGTTTTAAATGTTTGGGATATGGACACAAGAAGGAGAAATGCCGTGAAGAAAATAATAAATGTTTAAAATGCGGAGGGGAACACCTGGCTAAAAAATGTAGGAAGGAAAAAAGACGTATAAATTGTGTTAGGGCAAATGAAAAATATAAACTTGAACTAGATGAAAAACATAGTTGTGTAGATAGAAAATGTGAAGTGTATATGAGAAAAATTGAATAAATTGAAAAAGGATTTTTTTATAAATAAATTTTTTATAAATGAAGAAAATGATGGTAACGATATATTATTATATTGGTATATATTTAAATATTCAAGGGTTAACAACTAACTTCAGTGAAATGGAAAATTTAGTATACGAAGAAAATTTTTATTTTATATGTTTAAGTGAAACGCATATTACTAATAAAATTGATAGTTCGGAATTATTGATCAATAATTATAAAACGTATAATTGTAATTCATATTCCAGACACACTGGTGGAGTAACAATTTATATTAACAAGAAATATCAAAGTGATTTAGTTGATTCTTTTTATTTCGAAAATGTATGGATCTTATGTATTAAAATTAAGATAAAAGAGTAAAATTATAATCTTATATGCTTATATAGATCACATAGATGTTCTACAAATAGATTATTGATATATTAGAAGAGTGGTGTGAGAGGCATATTGATAATGAAATGAATCTCATATTTACTGGGGACTTCAATATTAATTTTGCAGATGAAACGGAGGGAGATCGGATAAATCGTTTTTTATGTAATAAATATAAATAAAAAAATTTATTTTATTAGTAAATATAAATAATAAATATAAAATATCGGATCAAGAAACTATACAAATACATAGATTTTTTTACATTTTTAGATTTTATTACAAAAGAAATACATATAGATTTGAAAACAACAACAATGAAAAACAGATAAATTACTCCAAATACAAAAAACAAGAGTTAATTAATAAATTAATTGCTTTAGATTTTGACAATATATTAAACATAATAAGTGTAAATGACTGTGCGTTGAAATTAAAATCTGATTTAATTTGTAGTGTAGAGAATTTAAGAAGAACAATAACAATAAATAATAAAATGAATAAATGATACGATGAAGAATTAAAGCTTCTCAACAGGCAGAAAATATTTCTTTATAATAGAGCAAAAATTTTAAATGATCAATTAGCATGGGAGTTATTATAAATCTTTAAGAAATCAATACAAGTACAAATGTAATTTAAAAACGAGGAAGATTATAGTTGCTCTTGTCAACTTTTAGATACCCTTGCATACCCACTAACCGTTATTTATTTACCCTATGCTATTATAAATATTACAAAAAAAATATAAGAAAGTAAAATAGTTAAAAAAAAATTTAACTCTTTATCCCATAATTTTTGCTTAAAAAAAAATTAAATTTTTAATTCATTATACCATAATTTTTGCTTAAAAACAAAAAGAAAAAAAAAACCATAAAAACAAATAGCCCGCCCTAAAAGTGGGTCCGAGTGATGTCCAACTTTGCCAACTAACTTGCCCTATTACTTTATCTGCCCAGTTTTGATTTTAACCTCGTAGCTTCATTAGATTCACAGTTATCGAATTGATAACTTTGTATGGCAGTTGCCATATAAGTGCTCGATTCATTATATAACTATCAGTGTGTAATTTTCATCCTCGTAGTATTATCAGTTCCCAAGAAATTCATATTGGTACAAAGAAGTTGTATAGCAGCCCCCGAAAATGGGGTCGTAACATTTTGAAACTTCATATAAGTGCTCGATTCATTAAATTTTTTAAATTTAAATTTCATTTATTTATCTCAAAACAGCTTAAAGCTCGTACAGAGTGTAACATAATATAAGAAAATTTTTTTTTTCAATAATAATAACAACAATACTTAATTCAATTCAATTGCAAAAATAAAACTAACATAATTTACTATATCGATAAATACTTAATAAAAAAAAGAAGTAATTACTAACAATTATTTCATAAAAATTATTATTTAATAAAAAAAAGAAAAAACACCTGTTCTATATTTAACTAACAGAAACAAAACAAAAAAAAATTAAAATATTCAACTCAAAAATTCAAATTAATTTAAAATCATATAGTTAAAAAAAAAAATCATTTGTTTTCTTTTTAAATGAATGCAAATGTTCAACCTCTTTTAAATGCCTCGTTAATTCATTATAGAACTTATATGTTAAATTGTAGATGGTATCTAGTCCATTAAATCTTTTTCTTGAAGAAATTATTCGAATATTTGTTGAATTTCTAGTATGGTACTGGTGATACTCATTGTTCTGTAATATTTGTTGTGTTGTGTTGATATTTTCTGTAATCATCATGTGTGCTTGTATAACTGTATTTTGTATTTAATTAGTTCCTTAAGTGGCAAAATTTTATGTTTCTCATGTATTACTTTGGTAGAAGTTCTTTGTTTATATGCGTATAAATTTTTTATGGTTTTGTTCTGTATCCTTTGTAACTGATTTAAGTCTTTATTAAAAGTATTGCCCCAAATTTGTATTGCATAGACAACAGTGCTGTGAAACATTCTATAGTATAAAGGTCTTTTCAGCTGTAAAGGCACCCTATTATTTACAAATTTAAATATACCTGCCAATTTTCTTCCTTTACTAATTTGCGAATCAATTTGCTTGCTCCAACTTAATTTATTATCTACTACTACACCGAGATATCTATATTCCTCCACCTGATCAATATTATAATAATTATATTTTATATCTAAGCTGTCAGTACTACCACTTTTAAAGATCATAAATTTCGTTTTCTTTGAATTTATTGTCAGTTTGTGTTCGTTCATCCAGCCGTTTATTAGTACTTAGTCAGTCTAATAATATTAAGTTGTGATACGTCAAACGAAAATAAACCCAAATAAAGATTATAATAATAAATTTTTCAGAAATATGATAAATGTAGAAGAAAAATATTGTAAAATTGAAAACTTTAATAAATATTATTGCACGATAGGTGAAGAAAGGGCGAAAAATTTTAATGATATATATCTCCCCAAAAGTAGAACCAATGAGACCTTTCATTTTAAATTAATTAACAAATATGAAACAATAAAACTAATTAATACTCTGAATAACACTAACTCTAAAGATCCAGACGGAATATCAACATTATTCATAAACAAGTGATGAAAAAAAACCAAGGGTTTTTAAAAAAGCACATTTTCAAAATTATATTGTATTACATACTGAGTTTAACTTTGGAAATATTTACTTGGAAATAGTTACTGCTTACTTATAAAATTTAGTGCTAACAGTAAATATTTTTATTTTAAAGTTGTTATAGCCTTTCAATTTTGTTAACCGACTCCTACTAATTTCTGAGTATCTAACTTCTCCCAAAATTTCAAGACCCTAGCTTGAACCGTTCAAAAGATATGTGTGGTCAAAAATTTTGCAAAAATTGAGTTTTGTGTAATGTTCAATTTTAGTACCGTATGGCAACCCTAAACATTTGCCTGGCAAAAATTTATTAAGTTTATGAAACCAGCTATCGTTTGCCGTTTTCAGATTGAAAATACCTCTAACAGAACTCTTGTTATAACAATTTAAATATAGGGCTTTTTCCAACTTTGGGGGGCTGTAGCCCCGTAACAGGTGGGGTTACAGAAAAAAATTCTTCTACGAAATTATTTTTTTTGCAAAAACTACCCATGGTTAAAATTTCTTTACTCTATTTCAAACGGTGTAAAAGTTTTTGTAAACATACGGACGGACGGACAGAGTAAAGCTATATAGGCACATTTTTACAAAATTTTTTGAAAATGTGCTAAAAATTGCAAATTAGAATTGGCTGATAATATAATGAAATTCATAAATGAATATTTGTCGCAAAGTAACATGCCTGAAATAGTTAAAATAAATAAAGTTTTACTAATTTACAAAAATGGTGATATTAAAGATATAAATAACTTAAGACCAATTTCCATATCCTCGACAATTAGCAAAATTATAGAGACATTTGTTAATGTACAGCTTATAGAATTCTCGAACTCTATTTACTGAATGTGATGGAATAAGAAGCACGCAACATGATGTAAATTACGGTGTCATCCAGGGAGGCCCAACCCTGTTTGCATGCTACATTAGTAGCCTGCTAAATATTAATATAAGAGGCAAGCCATACATGTATGCGGATGACTTAGTTATCGTGTATAAAGAAGATACATTGGATGAACTTCAAAAGATTTTAAACACAGACTTAGTACTAATAAACGGCTGGATGAACAAACACAAACTGACAATTAATTCAAAGAAAACGAAATATATGATCTTTAAAGGTGGTAGTACTGACAGCTTAGATATAAAATATAATTATTATAATATTGATCAGGTGGAGGAATATAGATATCTCCGTGTAGTAGTAGATAATAAATTAAGTTGTCATTATTATTTGAATATCATTTTCGTTTCATATCTGTTAACTTGTTACGGCAGTACTTATATTTAAATTTCAAATAGTCACAGTTTTTATTTAAAATATAATTATTATAATATTGATCAGGTGGAGGAATATAGATATCTCGGTGTAGTAGTAGATAATAAATTAAGTTGTCATTATTATTTGAATATCATTTTCGTTTCATATCTGTTAACTTGTTACGGCAATACTTATATTTAAATTTCAAATAGTCACAGTTTTTATTTTGCATATATTTTCTAAACCAATAATCTTTTCTTTTTATTAATTTTTTACAATTTTCATCTATCCAAGGTGCACTATAAGTATTGTTACTACTTTTTGATTTAACAACAACGGTAGCACTTTCAATACTGTCTTTAATTTTATTTATTAATTCACTTGCCATGTCATTTACATCTGTTGCTTTGATAATTAATCCTTTCAATTGTTCTTTTGCTCTGTCATAATCTAATTTTTTGATCAGCTGTTTTTTTTTTTGTGAGTTTTGAATTTTTAATTTTGTTCAAAATCATCATGTTCAAAAGGAAATATCACGATTTGAGCTGTAGGATCGTTAAAGATAACATGATCAAGACATGTATTAGATAGAGGTCTGGTAGATTTATTGTGACTAAAGAAGAAATCATTCGACTCAACAATATTTTGGTATCTTTTTTTATTATTATCATTACAATTTAGTAAATCAAAATTAAAATCTCCAATAATTAATGTTTTTTTTATTTTTAGATTTTCAAGTTGTTCCTCAAAATTATTTAGAAATTTATCAACCAACATTGAGTTTTTTTCTGGTGGCCTATAGATTGACGATACATTATAGATTTGTGATTTATAATTAATTTTTATGCTAATAAAACTATCAAATTCATCACTAAATATATGATTTGTTTCATAATTTACACTATTGTGAATAAATATTGCTGTACCCCCACCTTGACGTGATGGTCTACATGAAAATATTGGAGAATAATTTTTGATATATATATGATTAGTTTCACAATCAGACAACCAGGTTTCAGTGATATTAATTATATGAATTGTTTGTTTTAGTTCATCGAATAAGTACGTTAGGTCATCAATTTTGTATTTTATACTTCTCGCATTTAAATATAGAACTTTTAATGTATTTTCGTTTATCAATGGTACGTCAAAGTTTTTATATACGTTATTTACATGGATATTTAATGGCAAATCAAATATTAAATTATTCGACATTTAAGTGTGATTCATGCAGTATTCTAATTATTTTTGATTTCGAATTTTTACGTATAAATAATTTGCCATTTTTAATCCATGTAAATTCAATTATATTACTTCTTTTCATATCTCTACCTTTTTTATCTAGATAGCTAAAATACGGTGTTAGTTTCTCATTGATAAATATACGATCGTTTTCACTCTTATCTTTGTTATTTATTTGATCATTCTTATTCGTATCTATTTCGTATCATTGTTATTGTTTTTTTCTTTATTAAATTCATAAATGTATTTTTGTTTTCAATGTTAGTAAATTCTACAATTAATTTATATGGCTCACCTGATTTTTCTGATATTTTCTTTGTTTTTGAAATGTTTGGTGCCAAATATAATCTCCATTAACATATCAATCTCATTACCTAGTTTTTTAATAATATCTAGAGGTTCAGTTCCATTATGTTCTTCTTTTATTCCAGAAATTTCAATTTGTCTCTCAATATAACTAACAGTAGGTAATTTTCATCCTCGTAGTATAATCAGTTTTCAAGAAATTCATATTGGTGCAAAGAAGTTGTATGGCAGCCCCCCGAGTCGTAACATTTTGAAACTTCATATAAGTTCTTGATTCATTATATATGTAAGTAATTATATCCTGGTATAATTACTTTTGAAGAAATTCATATTGATTTAAATAAGTTGTGTGGCAGCTCCCCGAAACCTTGGTCTGGTCTTAACCAAAAAGAATAGGGAACCTCAAAAATGTCCAAAAAATGTTTTGTGTGAATTTCAAAACTCTAGCTCTAATTTTTCAATTCTATCTCTTGTAATTAATTTTTAATTCACGAATATACATATTAAACCTAAGCAAAATAAGCATCATATAATCATATTCATATAATGATCATCATGATCGAAAATTATCATCATATTCATAATGATAATTCATAAATCTCAAAGTACAAAGTCCAAATCTAAAATACTTTTTAAAAATTCTACACATCATTTAAATCGTATGAAATCGTAACTCGAAATCGTTATCTACCAAAAAAAAAAACAACAAAACAAAAAAAAACAAAATTCATATAATTTCATGTTAAATACAAGATGCATAGCAAAATTTAAAATTTTTATATGAAAATATTGGGAATAAAAAAGTTAGTTGTTCGAGAGCTACCCGAAGTTTTGGCCCGATCTTAAACAAAAAAAATAGGGAACCTAGAAATTGATTGAAAAATATTTTGTGAAAATTTCAAAACTGTAGCTCTTTTAGTTTTTGAGTTATCGTGCTGACACACGGACGGACGGACAGACACACATAGCTAGATCGACTTATTTTTCGATTCTGAGCCGATACGTACCCTTGACACTATATCTAGCTCGTCTAGATCGATGCGTTACAAACGGTGGAGCAATTTTAATATACCCGATGTCATATATGTATGCACGGGTATAAAAATAAATATACAGAAGAAAAAATTCTAGAAAACATGGGTAATCAATGTGATATGTGGAAAACTTTAAAGATGCATGGATTAAAAAAAGAAGAAAATGAAATAGAACAAATAGTAAGTAATAATAATGTATTAGTTAACAAATTAGAAATAACTAAAGAATTAAATACTTTCTTTGTTAAAAGTATATTAGATATAAATAATAGCATAAGAAATGTTCACTATGAAGACAATATAATTGAAATAGAAACAAACTTTGAGTTTGCCCTAGTAAATCATGAAATATTAGAAATAGCATGTAAAAATTTAAAAAATAAAAATGATTACATAGGAATAAATAAGTCGATTATTTTAGATTGTAAACCAACTTTTTTTCCAAAACTGAGAAAAATTATAAATATGTCAATGTTAGAAGGGATATTTCCGGAAAGTTGGAAAGAAACTATAGTAACACCTAAAATTAAAAATGCGAAAGAACCTGTGAACTTTAGATCAGTAAATATGCTTTTAATTTGTGAGAAGATTTTTGAAAGAATAGTTAATATCAACTTAGATATCACTTAGATATAAATAATATATTATGTAATGAACAATCAGGTTTCAGAAAAGCTCCATCTTGCAGAAACAGCTAAAAAGTTAGTTATCTATGAATGGAAAAATTATATGGAAAATGGAGAAATCATTGTAGCAGTTTTTCTAGATCTCCAGAGAGCCTTTGAATAGATAAAAATATAGATAATATAAATAAAAATGTATTAATAAGTAAACTTAGTAAGATAGGTGTAAAAAATGTGGAATTACAATGGTTTAAAAGTTATTTATATGGAAGGACACAAAGAGTGAAAATTGGACAAATATATTCGGATGTGCAAAATGTTCACGTAGGTGCGCCTTAAGGATCAGTTCTGGGCGTTTTATTATTCTTGATATATATTAATGACATAAAAAATACAATTCAATCTTACAAATTAGCGTTATTTGCAGTTAACACATTATTATATGCAAAAGGAAATTCAATTCAAGAATGTAATGAAAAGATAAATAATGATTTAATCGAACTTTATAAGTGGCTTAATATGAATAAATGAAAATTAAACATCAATAAAACAAAATGCATGGTAATAAATGGACGAAATGAAATAGTAATATACATATAGATGAATGTGTAGTTGAATGTGTGAAGGAATATAAATACTTGGAAATTACGATAGATGGCAAACTTAAATTTAACAAACACTGTGATACAATATGCCAAAAAATATATATAAAATATCAAAAAATATCAAAGAAAATTGGATTCTTATGGAGAATTAGAAAGCAAATATCGTTATTATCTGCAAAAATAATATATAATATAATAATAATAATATTACCGCATTTTGATTATTGTTCATAGATTTTATTTATCTGCAATATGGGACAAATAAATCGCTTACAAGTGCTTCAGAAAAAGCATTGAGAGCCGTACTAAAATGTAATATATTCACTAGAAGTTCAGAGATGTTGTCAATCTTGAAATGGCTAAATTTGATGCAGAGATTAAAACTTAATATATTAGTTTTCGTATTTAAGATAAAAAAACAACTTACATCCTACATCCTAAGTAATAATCTTCGCTTTGTTGGAGAAGGTCATTCATATAGTTTAAGAAATGTTGGTGATTTTAGACTTCCATTCTACAGAACTGCTCATGGCCAAAACAATTTAATGTATAAAGTATTGCAAATCTTCAATCAATTGCCATTGGAAGTAAAAAATATTAACAATTTGCAGAGATTTAAAACATCAATTACTTATATCAATAATAAGTACAAATAAAATTTAAATAAATAGTCCATGGATAATTAATATATTTATAATTTTTTTATGAAATAAAAGAAATCTAATTTTATAAATTTTGTAAAATTATAAATACTTTATCAAATTTTAATTTAATTTACAAAGATGTTAAATAGTTTTAATAAACTAATAATGTAATAAATACAAAATGCAAATAAAAATATGAATTTTGATACTACTCGATACTTGGTTATTTTTGTTTTAATACTCGGTTTAATTAAAGTTTAAAAATTGCATAATAAATAGTTATATCAAGTATGCTGTGATATTTTCAATATATGAATGTAGTGCAAAAAATTTTTTGTTTCACTAGTTGCGATAGTGCTCTTTATAATAATGTTTTAATTAACGCATTCAGATAAGTTGGCTTTGAAAAATAAATATTAGTTCTCTTTTATGGTAAGACAAATGGTAAGTTTATTATATATTGAACACTTTTGTATATTCCATTTTCAGATTAAATTAAATATTTTTCAAATTAAATTAAACATTCTCCAAATATTTTAAACATTTTTCAATATATTTTAATAATTTTTAAAATAAATTAATAATTTTTTCAGAAATTCTATTTTAAAAATGTATTATTTTATTTGAAAAATGTTTAAAATATTTTGGAAAATGCCTAATTTAATCTGAAAATGGTATAGTTAATTTAATTTTATATGTATATAACATAATACATAACCAAGGCTGGTGCTTCCATATGTGCAAACCGTGCAATTGCACAGGGCTCCAAACTTTAACTAATATAAACAAAAATAATTTGTTAATCAAAAATCTGCCAAAAAAATTTCTTAAAAATATCATATTATATTAAAGCATCAAAAAGAAAATTATTCTAATTGAATATGAATATATCATATTAAAGACAGCGTTAAAAATCATATACATATATTTTATATCATATTATATTTATAGCATCAAAAAAAAATTGTTCTAATTGAATATGAATATATTATATAAAACATATATATTATATACATTAAAGCATGCAATAACTATTTATACTGAAGTGCAAATTTTTTATTTGCACTTGTCGTACAAAATTAAAAGACACACATATTGGGTATTATCATAAAGAAATCATATACATAGAATATTCATCTAGAACAAAAAATGTTAGTCAATTTTGTTGATTTGAAATCACCCCATTATCGTAAAAAGATGACCGTATTTTTGGTATACATAGTAAAATCAAAATTGAGATTATTTCTTTGCTTTATTTTCATTTTTCTTTTTATTTTGTTTGTTTGTCAATGTATGTACAATTGTTTATGTTTCCTTATCAAGTTGGACGATTTCCTTTTAAAAAATTTTAGTTAATATTTTTATTGTTGTTTTTTTTATTTGTATGTTAATCGATGTATGTATGTACATTTCTGTATTTTGTATTTTTACAATTTAGACGATTTCTTTTTTTTAGAATAGAGAGAACCTTTAAAAATTTATTTATTTATTTGTAGTACAAGACAATAGTAAATATTGCCTGATAATATTAATCCTTTGCTGATTTGACATTTGGACTTATTATTAAATTATTTTAATATACACAATATTTTTTTATTAGATATGATCCCACCAGTGTTTGAACCCGAGACTTTTCGATTGAAAAGCCGCCACTTTACCGTTGAGCTATCGGTCAGATCCTTTAAAAATAAATAATAATTATTCAAGCACTAAATGCTATTCTAACAAAAATGTAAGAAATTTGAAAATTTTTAAACTTTCTCGTCAGGTGAAAAAAGTTGTTTTTGCAGGCATTGCTTGAAATTTTAGAGGTGTGCAGATTTTTATTTAAAAAAGTATTCGACAGTTCTTAAAAGGTTAGCTTTCTTTAAGAAACAAAATTTAATTTAAAAAAAAAACATTATTTACTTAAAAAATCAAAATAAAAAGTTAAGGCAAAAATAAAAAAAAAAAAACAAGATTTATCTTTATGAAGCATTATTAAAAGGCAATTTCAATTGCGTAACGCAGCCAAACAATTTTTAAAAATGAATTTTAAAAGTGTTAGTAAATGGTCCGAAGATGAAAAAAACGTAGCAATAAATATTCATTTTAATTCACCAAAAGGGTTATAAATTTTTGAGAAATGGAGTAAAACTTCATTTGCCCCATTTTAGTTCCCTTAATAGATGGATCCCCATCAAACATTTAAATATAAGTCTTAACGACAAAAATATAAATGAGTTAGGCGTTATATTCTCAGAAAAAGATTTAATTTAAAGGTTGGCTGTATTGGTATTCGATGAATTAGAAGGGTATACTATAATAGTGCACTGGATGAAATTAGTGGTTTTTCTGATTATGGTTCCGGCAGAACAAAAGACATCGCAAAATACATACATACATATGTATATTTTATAATGTGTGTACATACTTCAAGGGTTTTTTATGCCGAATGGAATATAAATTTTGTAAACTTATTTATATACTTTTCCATAATATATTTTACCAGGCTTTTTCCATTTTAGAAATCTAAATTAAATAATTAAATAAAAAAACAAATTTTCAATAAGATAAACAAAAATTTTTAATTATATTTTTTTTGTAGTTAAAAACCTAAAAATTATAAAAAAATTTTACATAGGTACCTATTTTAAACTAACGAAAATTTAAAATACATAGGTACATTAGAAGACAATTTATAGAATTATTTTCTAACGATTTGAAAGATTTAGAATAATGCAAGTAAAAAAAATATAAAGCAAAAAAAAATTTCATTCTTCTTTTTCTATCAATAATATTTTTTTATTTTATAAACAAAATATACACAAATTGCGTACATACATAATACAATGATTGATATGATATACATACAAAAAAAAACCTGTCTAACTTTTTTGTTCTACGTGAATACTCTATGTATAAAATTACTTTATGGTATTATTCATTTCTAACAATTTATTTTGAAATTATCGCAAGATAGAAATTACCTTGAAATTATCGCATGCGAAAATTTGTTGTTTAAAAATAATTTTTCACTATGTACAAAATTAAAAAAGTTCGCATCATACATTCATAAAATTTTAAATTTCAATTTTTGATTTAAAATTTTGCGAATTTCAATTATATCATAAATAGACACACCCTGACATCGTAAATGTGTTTGCGACGTCGTGAATACAATGTCGCATGATCGTAAATTTTAAAGTCAAATATTTTATATTGTTTCATGATCGTAAATTCATTTTACATTGTATTCGCGACCCATTTTCACGACGCGTGTTGTTAAATTGAGTATCCAAAATTTTTTATGCAATAGCCGTCATCGTTAATTAAATCCAGCCATTTTGGTCCACGGGTTCGAGTACTTGCCATACAACTCCTTCTTTTTTATGAGCATTACTCTACACCTAATCAAGCTGGGTGTCTAAAATTTTTGCAAATAAATGTAGTGTAATAGCCAAAATACTGCAAATTTTGGTTGATCTACTGCAGAGGGTTCGAGTAGCTGTCATACAACTCCTTCTTTTATGTGAGCATTACACTACACCTAATAAAACTGTATGTTTGAAATTTTATCAAAAGTAATTAACCGGATGGTATAATGTTCATATTACGGTTATAAGGTTATGCGAGGGTTGACACAATCTACTCTACTACACTCTTCCTCGTTTTTTAATGAGAACGAGAGAGAATTGAAAAAGTATTCTGTCTGTATTCATTTTCATTATTCAGATTAGTACGCGGGTTATATATGTTGTGTTGATATGTATGTTTGGTTGTCATGTAACTTGTGTGTAGTAATTGTAGATTTAAAAAAAATATTGTTTGAAATTAGAAAAACATCTCTCTAATAGAATAGAATCTAATATAGATGGAAAAGAGTTAGTCGAAGAATTTCAAAACTTTTCTAATTTGCTTTTAAAAGAAGAGGTTGGTACTGGGGTTAAAATTTTAAATATTATTTTTGAAAAGTAGCATGTTTCAAGATAAGTTTGTAGGTTTAGCGACTATTTCGATAGAAAAAAATTTTTTAGAAAACTTGGATTAGTGGTTTAAAAGACGATTTTGCTAAAATAAAAGTCAGGCGGTTTTATTTAAATTAATGAAATAAATGTAAAAATTATTAAAATATAAATATATATAAAATTTGATAAATTTTTTTATTTTATTTACTTAGTACTATGTACTTTTTTAGTTGTAATAATTATGTTAGCATCATTATTTAAAATTCAAGTTGAACTTTTTTGGTTTTTCTTTACTATTTTTGTTAAAACTTAATAAAATGAATGTAAACAATTTTTGTTTTGTATTTTTTTTTATGAAATTTTTTATATTTTTTATTTCGTTAACTCTTTGAATATTATTTTTTCCTGAGTCGGTTGAATTTTTTAATTTTTAAATTTATGAGTTTAAAAATATTCAATGGATTAAACGAGGATTATACCTACGTGGAATACCTCACTCAAACTGGAACACTCGTAATATTTCAAAACTGCACAGGGCGCCGAAAAGTTTAATGTCATAATAACATAACTATAATTAAGTTTAACGGCCATGTCAACAAAGAACTCAAAATCAAAAGTTTGGACTTTTTTTTAAGAAAAATTAAAATAGTGAAGGCACAAAATGATTGAAATGTGGAAATACTATCAGCTGCCAAGGATCATCTACAACTGGATTGATCAATCACTTAAAAAAACCAGATATAAATATTAATAAAAAGCGAAATAGTTCAGATGAATTTCTGAAGAAATACACTGGTTCTGAATGTACAAAAAAAAATAAACTTGATCAAACTAGATTACTTGATTTTGTAAAACGAGCGTCATTGGGAGAAATTTTAGCAAAATGTGCTGCTGTGGATGAACTTTCTATACATGCCATTACGAATTCTTCAGCGCCAACGCCGGCTTAGGAGCGATGCAGATATGGCAAATGCAAAGGGCGGCATGATTAAGGGGCGACAAATTGACCGACATTTTTTTACGTTTTTTTTTTAATTTTATTTAAATAATTTAAAAAAATATTAAATATTATAAAATGTTGTAATTTATATTAATAATTTGGCTAATTTTAATATGAATTTGTATACATAATATACATAATAATAATAAATATTTTGCATATCTTTAGCTGTTTACAAGTTTTTTCTTCCATATGGTTTGAGTTTGTATAAATTCTATATGGTTTGAGTTTGAACTAAAAATTGTAGGCATTCAAATATTTTTATACCCTACACGTACACCTATAGAATAGGTAAAGGGGTATATTAACTTTGGTATGGTGTTTGTAACCACCTAAAGGAAGCGAGCTAGATATAGAAAAGTATATATATTTGTGATCAGCGTGACCGCCTGAGTCGATATAGCCATGTCCGTCCGTCCGTCCGTAGGCACGATAACTCAAAAAATAATGGAGCTATCTTGATGAAATTTTAACTGTAGGTTACTAGTAATGAAACTACTTTGGGGATTGCGTAAGGTCGGGATTGGACCATGCGTTCGGAACCTAGAACTTTTTGATCGAATTTAGGCCAAACGAGCATAATTCCGAAACCAATGAAGATAGAACCTCCAAATTTGGTATCAGGGTGTCCCTTCCTATTTCCTAAGTGTCTTGGAAATTTAGGTCCCATTGGAGTACTGAGTCGGGGACCAGCCACACATTTCCGAAGACCTTAAAGCATGTCTTTAAAATTAATAAAGATAACAACTTGAAAAAATGTAGAAGCTTCCAATTTGCCACAGGGGTGTTCTTTACTATCTCTTGCGTGTTCCCCTTATTTGGGATCAATTGGAGAGGTGGTTCAGTACCCCTCTCAGACCTCCCAAGTTTTCAAAGCTTATAATCGAAATTACTAAAAATAGTTACTGAAAATTAAGATAGACCGTTCAAATTGTGTACAAGGGTTAACTAGTACTATAAGTACAGCGCGGGCTGAATAAGGGCGAAATCAGCCCATGGGTTCGGATTCTGGACCTTTTAGTCGGTGTCAGGGATAACGAACATATATTAAAAATCACGATAACTCAACAACTAATAACCCTATCTTCATGAAATTTGTGCTGTAGGTTATTGGTAATGAAACTACGGCGGTGATTACGTACGGTGAGGATTGGACAATGGGTTTGGAACTGAGAACTTTTTGATCGAATTTAGGCCAAAATAGCGTAATTCCGAAACCAATTAAGATATAACCTCCAAATTTGGTATCAGGCTGTCCCTTCCTATTTCCTAAGTGTCTTTGAAATTTGGGCCCCATTGGACTAGTGGGTCGGGGACCAGCCACTCAGTTCCGAGGACCTTAAAGCATATTTTCGAAATTAATGAAAATAGTAGCTTGAAACAAATGTAGAAGCTTCAAATTTGGTCCAGGGTGTTCTTTACAATTTCTTCCGTGCCGTAGTATTGAAAGTATGACGGGACTGCTAATGGGCGAAATTGTACCATGGTTTCGGGTTCTGGAACCCTTGACAAGTTTAAGGACTAACAAACATATATCTTAAAAACACCATAACTCAAAAAATAATGCCGGTATTTTGATGAAATTTAAACTCTAGGTTACTAGTAATGAAAGTACCATGGGAATTGGTTGTGGTCGAGTTTAATTTCAAAGCCAAAGAATATATTCCCTATGTCCTATGTGTCTCCAAAATCTAGACTTAATTGTAGTGGTTCAGCTATGTTCAAAGGTATTTGCTGCATTTATATAAAATTTATTTTAATATTTAAATTAATTATATGAAAAGGTCTAAATTTGTAATTGTATTTTAGAAATACATTTATTGCATATTTTGCGTTTATAAGCTTTTCTATTAGGTATATAAACTAACCATTTAAAATAGTTGCAATTTTTAAAAATCTGGATTATTAAATATATTATGCTTTGATTATCTTTTTATCACAAAATTTAATAATTAGAATTTTTTCATTTTGTAATTGAATTGGAATAAATATATTTTCATTTATTTCAAGTTTGTTTGTTTTTTAATATTTTTAAATAGATAAATTGGTAAGAATTTGTAATATTTTTTAGTAGATAGTGTAATTAGAAAATGTTTTTAGTATTATAAAGTTAATTTGGTTAGCTATGTCTTACGATCAAAGTAATAACAGCTTTTATGGTGCTAAAATGACTTATGGATATGCCTTTAAATTTGAACCAAATAGGTGTAGGGTATTTCTAAGTCGGTTGCACCGACTGACTGTTTCTTTACTTGTTTGAAACTTGATTTAATTCAAACAAAAAGAAAATTAATTATCATCGTAGTTGACTGCTTTCCAAACTTCAACAAAATCGTTAGTGTTTTATTTATATTTAAACATCATATCTTTATTTCTGTTTATGTTGTGAGTATTTTTCAAGCATTTGCAAAGCAATATATTTAATTATATTTTACATAATTGGTAACAATCAACATTTGCGTTGGGTAGGCATAAATTTATATTTAATTCAACTATCATTACATTTTCAGTTTTTTAATGAAATTTAATGTAGAAAAAGTAAAAAGTTCTCTAATTATGGATAAGAGAAAAAAACTATCTGGTGCTGAATATCGTAAGCGAAAAGTTCAAAAGGAGTTGTCCATGAGAAAGCAAAACAGTGCTTTCTAAAAATATTGACTATTTAAAAAAGTACAGAACAGATAAGTTTAATGAAATCATTGAAGAGGCCAAAAAAATTGCACTGGAATTAGAAATTGAGCCAGAGTTTGAACAAATAAGAAATCGTCGCAGGAGAAGGCAATTCGATTATGAGCACCCAGATGAAGTAATCAATGATGAAGCACAAAATTTTAAGAATAATTTTTTTAATAACCTTGATCAAGCAATTGTGTCATCAAATGATAGGTTTACGTTGATTCAGGAGCACAATAAAAATTTTAATTTCATTTATAATTTAAATGCAGAAATGAGTGATGAAGAGCTTCGAAAAAATTGCATGGATTTCGAAATTTTGCTCGATGGTGACCAAAAAGATATATCCGGTTCCGATTTATACGATGAATTAAGGTTTTTAAGAAATCATATTAAAGGATCCTGCTACACTCCTTCAAATATAATGGAATATATATGCTCAAATAATTTAGCATCAACTTTGGCCAATGTTTTTATAGCCCTAAGAATTTTTTTAACTTTGCCGACATCAGTGGCTAGCGCTGAAAGGAGCTTTTCAAAATTAAAACTAATTAAAACCTATATACGTTCTACGATGAGACAAGACCGGTTAGATGCCCTAGCCATTTTGTCAATTGAACATGAAATTGCCAAAAATTTAAATGAAGAGGAATTAATTGACAGGTTTGCAACTATAAAGGCTCGAAAGCTTAGTTTTTAACTCAACATACTAACAGCAGTGAGTATATCTTAAATTTGGAAATTTCTTGAAGATTAGATTACTAAATTATGATTTTCTTATTTATAGGTTTTATTGTTAATGGATTTAATGAACTGTTAAATATTAAATAAAAATAATGAACTCTTAAATATTAAATAAAAATAATGAACTTTCAAATATAAAATAAAAATATAAATAACTCTTAAATATTAAATAAATATATTCATACATTTTTCCCAGTATTTTTATTATTATAAAGTTTAAGAAATAACATGGGGGTGGAAAAATTTATATGTGCACAGGGCGCCACAACTGTTGAGCTGGCGCTGTTCAGCGCTAAAGTGTTTTGTTCAATATCGTGGTCAACTACCATGAATCACATAAAAGATTTTTGTGCACAGAAAAAAACAGGCAAACTTTACCAAAAATTTGTCTAGTTAAATAAATAATGGACAAAAATTTAGTATTACTGTAGATGAATGGACGGACAGAAATGTTAAACGATATTTGAACGTAACTTTACATAGCAATAACAAGGCACATATTTTAGGTTTGATGCCAGTAGAAGGTTCGGGCAATGCAATTAAGTTGAGAAAAAAAATTGCTTTGATCTGAAATTTTCTGAAACTATTATTGCTCCTACAAACGATGGAGCAGCAGTAATGCAAAAATATGAAAGATTAATAGAAGCTTTATATCAACTTTATTTCAATCATTCAATTCATCCTACAGTAATAGATGTTTTTTATAAAAAAAATTGTGCACGAAAACAAAATATTGACAGGAGTTTATGATGAAGATTATAACAGTGATGAAAACAGTAGAGAAAATCTTGGAAATTTCAATGAAGTTGCAAACATTAATTTTTATGACACAGAAGAAATAACTCCACCTTTTAGACCAGATTTAGGTAAAATATTAGCAGAATCATTATATATAATCAGGCAAATCATTAAAAATTTTAAAAATTCACCAGTATGGAACTCAATTTTGCAAAATTATGTCATAGTTCAAGAAGGTAAAAGTTTTTGTTAGAAGTTAGATTGCAAAACTCGTTAGAATTTTCTCATACCTATGATTGAATGTTTTTTAAAATTGAAAGAATGTATCAAAAAAGCACTAAATGATATATGGTTTTTCCAATATTTATAAAGAAAAAAATGAAGTAATTTTGGAAGAAATATTAAAAATTCTGAAGTCAACTGAATTAGCTGTTAATGAATTAAGTAAAGAAAGTGATACTTTATTAACATCTGAAGGTGTTTTTAAATTTTTGTTTGAAAAGCTTCGAGAAAAAGTAATGATTTTAGAAAAGAATTATTATCCGCTAACCGCTTTAAAAATTTGAATAATGGAGAGGAGAGTTGAAAAAATAATGACATTGTTGAAACAATGGTTGATTTTACATATTCATGAAAAGTAGCAATACATATGCAAATAAATTGTGAGCAAAATATATCCTACATCTTTTAATTCGCATCTCTTAATATTGTTAGTGTATCAGCACAAGAAACGGAAATTCAGGAAACGGTCTCAGATAAGATTCATCAAAAATTGCATAAGACAATTTCATCTGTTTTAGTTGTGGATAATAAGTCTATTAGTTATTATTTTTATTAATTTCGATGATAAGCTTTTAAACCTTGACTAGTCTAAAAGAGGTACCTCAATTACCACTCAAATTGATCCCAAATTAGGGGCAAATGAGGAATTGTAAATTAGTAAAGTACACCACTGTGTCAAATTTGAAGCTTTTGCATTTGTTGTAAGTTATTATTTTTATTAATTTCATAGACATGCTTTATGGTCTTCTGAACTCTGGGGATGGTCCCCAACCCACTATACCATTTGATCTCAAGGTCACTAAAGAAATTGAAAGAGGCACCTTTATACCAAATTTGGAGGTTCCAGGATCCGAACCCAAGCTACGATTTTGCCAATATGCAATCCCAGTCGCACTTTCAGTACTAGTAACATACAGGAGCAGCAGCATGTAACTTGTTTCGAATCGAATTATTCGAAACAAAATCAATTCGAAACAAAATTTTAACGTTTCAAATTAAAAATGAACGAAACAAAAGTTTTACTTCAAAAAATTCCGTTTCGTTTCAAATTCAAATTATCTTTTTTTACCTCTTTTGAAAATTGAAATGGTTTTTATTTGTTTTTTTTTTGTTGTACAAAACTAAATATGGTTTGTACGCAATTTTTATCTTTGTTTAATCGTTTGAAAAATTAAATTTTCTTTTGTTAAAATAGATATTAAAAATGTAAGTATTAAAAACAATTGCATTTCATTGGGTGGTACCCAAAACCATATCCTCGATTTTAACAAAGAGAGTGACTTGAAATAAATATAGAAGATTTAAATTTGTTATAATGGTATTCTTTCATATTTCCTTCATATCCCCGAAATTTAGACCTAAATGGAGTGGTGGTTCAGGTACCTGTCTTAAACCTTCCAAAATTTAAAAGCTTAACTTTGAATTAATAAAAATAGTAACTTAAAATAAAGATAAAACCTTCGAAATTTGATAGAAGGTTTTCTTTCCTCATGTACCTTAAATGTGGAATTAATTGAAA
The DNA here is from genome assembly GCA_963082915.1 of Dolichopus griseipennis. Taxonomy (NCBI): domain Eukaryota; kingdom Metazoa; phylum Arthropoda; class Insecta; order Diptera; family Dolichopodidae; genus Dolichopus; species Dolichopus griseipennis. The sequence goes on along the minus strand of OY720441.1, from coordinate 301,108,152 downwards.
TGGTGCAACAAGCATATCTTCCAAATTATTAACAATAGAAACCTGAAATTTGGAAAACGAGTTTTCTTTCCTATTTCCTTTCTTATTTAACACTTTTAAAATTGTAGAAGGCTTAAAAGTCAATTATACTTCAATATAAAGCATATTATGTATTATGTTTTATAAATAATTAAAAGAATTTTTATTTTAATATACTACTAAATTTCTTTCAATTTTTATTTATACCTTACGTAATATATAATAAAAGAAATTGCGTACGATAGTTAAATTGTGTTCAAAGGTACTTGCTGAATGTATGAAAAGTTCTAAATTTGTCATTGTATTTTAGAAATACAATTATTGCATATCTTGCATTTAAAAGCCTTTCTTATAGGTACATACACTAGGAACTTAAATTATTTTCAATTTTTAAAAATTAGAATTACAAAATTTTGTGACAAAAAGTTAAAGCATGAATGTTTTTAGTTCTTTTAAGGTTACATTAAAAACCATCAAATTATATAAACCTATATTATCTAACTAATTATCTAAAATAATATTTCTTTCAAATAACTTTGAGTTTTAATGAAAATTAGGATCACAGATTACAGCAGAATTATGATTGTAATACTTATTTCTAACAGAAGGGCTCAAAATTTCTTATCATAAATATAAAAGATGAGAATTAACCAGTTCTAATCCCAATATTTCAATCTGAAAATATTCTTACCAAATTAAATCAAACCAGAATTTGAGAGTTAACAGAAACTTGAAACAAAATTGAGCGTTAACAGAAACAACGTTAAAAGAAGTGCTATTTACACTAATACATAGGATTACGTTCATAACCAATTTTTTTTGGTGCTTTGAAGTCAAAAATAAAAAAGATGGTATTTTTATTTTGAAATATAATTCTTATTTCATTTTTACTTTATTTAAAAATTAGAGAAAATAAGTTGGAATTCAATATAACAAAACAATTGCAGTAAAAACAAAAAAATATATTAATACATATCACAAAATAAAGGCGTAAGTTCATATTTAATTATATTTTTTTAAAAAGCATGTCTAAACTTGCTTGCTTAAATAGTTTTCTTTTTTCATTTAAAAATTCCGTGTAGGTTGATAAAGTGTTAATTTTTCCTCGTTTTAAAGCGCAGGACCTTTTAAAATTTGGATAATTTTCACTTAAATCTTCTAAGGCATTTTGGATTATCCCTAGGTTATCATATCATTATTTCGATTGAACAATTTAATAAAAAATTTGACTCTTTTAGGAATTCCCCGAACTATATTTATTTTTGATATTTTTTATTCTTTTCAAGAACAGGGTGTCAAGAATTATAAATTAAGTTTTATCAAATTTCACATGAAATTAGAAAAAGAGAACCTTTTAAAAAATTATTAAATAGATAATTTATCTACTAATTCTTTATATAGTAAGAATTTTTGATATTTTTGACTAAATTAATTAAAAAATGTTTTTAATATTAAAAAAATTAATTTCATTAATTATATCTTACGATCAAACTAATAAAAGCTTTTATGGTTTTAAAATTACTTATGGACCTCTAATTAAACTTGAACCAATTAGGTGTAGGATATTTTTAAGTTGGTTGTACTGACTTACTGTTTCTTTACTGTTTCTTTATATAAAATTATTAAATTTAATTAGTGAATATGATGATCTGCATCTTAATTATTCCACTGTTTTTTCGGGAAATAGCAATAGAATATAAAATCATATTATTGAATCTATAACAAATATAATATTATCTGAAATTGAAAATGAAGTGGATAATACTCAATTTGTTGCTATTATGTTAGAGAAACTTCAGATATTTCGCATAAATCCCAATTATCAGTTGTTCTACGATATACTAATTTCGTTGGAATACCTGTGAAGAGCTTTTTGCAATTTAAGGATGTTAGTTCCGATCGGTCGGCGAATGACCGTTTTTAACTAATAAACAATACAATGATCACCTGGAAATGACACAATAAATTAATTGCACAAACTTATGACGAAGCTGCAATTATGGCAGGTGAGTTTAATTGAACACAGAAAAAAGTGAAAGATAATTTTCCAACAGCTCTTTTCGTTAATTGTTGCGCACATTTTCTTAATTTAGTATTGTTTCAGTCCGTGTCATATATAAAAAAAAAAATGGAAAGTGTTTTTCGCAACGGCATCCTCAACTTCATCTTGCCAACCAAAAGAAACTACACTTTAAATGAAACAATTACGAAGTTAGTTACTACTAGGTGGAATTATTCTTCTCACACTAGATTCTGAAAAAGAACTGTTACATCAATTATTTCAAGATATTAATGGAATAATGAGACAATCAATTTGGCTAAGGGCTTCTGCAATTTTATTAAACATTTTGAAAATCAATTTCTCTTAGTTATATTTAGTAAAATTTTCAGTTATACTGACGTTTTATTTGACATAATAAAAAAATCAAGTTTAGATATTATATATTCTTTACAAAATATGCGAAATACTGATAATTTTGAATATATATATAAAGAGGTTGTATCTTTCGTAGGACTACCAACTATAAAAAGAGGTGACATGGTAACAATTGATTCTAAATCTATATAGAAACTGTTATACAACGCAATAATCGATACAATTTGTAATCAAACGGACATGCTTGTCAGCATGTTTGAAACTTTTAAATTCAAAATATTTTTTAAAATATCAAAAGAAATTTCCTACTGAAACTTAAACTCGTTAAAGAAGAATTATGCAAAATATTTGGATTTTATACGCCTTAATAATAAACTTTTTAATGAAATTTTCATCCATTTTCATGATATCCCTTAAAAATGTTTTCCTTATCCGATCCATCAACTCACGAAAACAAAAAAAAGCGAGGAAGAATGTAGTAGAGTAGGCTATGTCAACTCAGAGATACCCGTATGACTGTAATATAAACATTATATCATCCGGTTAATTACTTTTGGCAAAATTTCAAACATAAATTTTATTAGGTGTAGTGTAATGCTCATATAAAAGAAGGAGTTGTATGGCAGCTACTCGAACGCTCTGCAGTAGACCAACCAAATTTTGAAGTAACTTTGGCCATTACACTAAACTACTTTTGGCAAAATTTCGTGATATAGCAATCAAATATACAACATGACTGTAACTTAAATACTTCAGTACATTAAACATCACGAACTGACTGAAGCATTGAGGGAAATCAACAAATCAACAAATTTAATTTGCCACAATTCCTTTTTCAACTGCATCCGTTGGAAGATCTTTTCCACCTTTGAAAAGAATAAAAACGAATTCTCGATAAATACGAAGTGCCAAAATAGATTAAGTAATTTAGCTTTGGTATCAATTGAAAAATAACTGCTAAGAGAAAGTTATTGATAATTTTATTAACAAATCCGATAGAAGAATGGATTTTACTTAAGTAGTTGTAAATGTTTTAATAATGGATATTTAGAAATTTTTGTTCATGTTTTTTATGTTATTTATGTTATGCTTTAGTCTCTGTCTTTTATATTTTTTTTTTAATTTTGTTGCGTATCTTATCCTAAAAGCCACGGGACGCCACTGTTTTCAATATAGATATAGTTGCTACTCCTAATAATATGCCTTGAGTCATTTATAATTTTGAAGAACTAAGTTCAGCAGAAGCTACTGTAACGGGTATTGTCAAAAAAAATTTTAAAACAATAACAAACTTGGGAAATGTTTCGAGTTTTTCTTTCAAAAATAGAGTTTAAAGTTTGAAGAGAGGGAGAAGGTGGTTTTTCGAAAACTAAAGGAGAAATATTTTGAGCTCTTCGAATAATTTTACTCCATTTATGCCAGAGTAGCCATCGTATCTTAGATTCTCCAAACAGAAACAAGGATTAAGCAGGTCAGTAGAAGTTCATGATGAAATGATGGAAATTTCATTTAAAAATTTTAATATATTATAATGCATGGCAATTTGTTCAAACCGTTCTGTAACTGACTCAAGAACTTGATCTAGTATTTTAAGCAGAAGTAGAAAAAAATTATTTAATTAAGTATGCTCATAGATTTTATTTTCAAAAACAAAATTTTATTGTCCCAAATATAAATATTATTTACTTTGTGCATGTAACATACCTAGATATATATTTTATTGTAGAACACTGACAAAACGGCCGCCAAATACGTTTTCGAAATTCCATTCAAATTTTTTTTTCATAAGCTATACCAAAATATTACCATGCTGTTCATATTGGTGCAAAGAAGTTGTATGGCAGCCATCCGAAAATGAAGCCGTAACATTTTAAAACTTCATATGAGTGCTTGATCTATTATATCACTAACCGTGTGTAATTTTCATCCTCTTAGTATACATAATTAGTTTTGGAGAAATACATATTGGTGCAAAGAAGTTTTATGGCAGCCACTCGAAAATGAAGCCGTAACATTTTAAAACTTCATATAAGTGCTTGATCTGTTATATAACTAACAGTGTGTAATTTTCATCCTCGTAGTTTTGAAGAAATTCATAAGCAAAGAAGTTGTATAGCAGCTCCCCGCAAACGAAGCCGTAACAGCTTGAAACTTCATATAGGAGCTTGATCTATTATATAACTGACCGGGTGTAATTTTCATCCTTCCAGCGTTATTAGTTTTGAAGAAGTTCATATTGGTGCAAACAAGTTGTAATGCAGCTCTCCGAAGCCTTGGTCCGATTTTAACTAAAAACAATAGGGAAGCTAGAAATTGATGCAAACAAGTTGTAATACAGCTCCCCGAAGCTTTGGTCCGATTTTAACCAAAAACCATAGGGAAGGTAGAAATTGTCTAAAAATTGACTTTGTGAAAACTGTAGCCTTTTTAGTTTTTGAGTTATCATGCTGACACACGGACGGACGAAAAGACAGACACACACATAGCTAGATCGATTTTCTTTTTGATGCTAATCCGATACGTAGCTTTGAAATTAAATCTAGCTCGTCTAGATCGATGCGTTACAAACTTAGGAGTGAGTTTAATATACCCGATCCATATATGTATAAAAATGGTAATAAACGATAATTTTTATACAATCCATATATGTATAAAAATGGCACTGGTATAAAAATTATAAAATATGAAAAATTGTTCAAAAATTAATATGGAATGCTACTAAAGCTCACCACTTCAAACGATGCGATTTTAAGCGCATTTCCTCTTAAAAAATTGATCATGTCTGGCTATTTTTGAAGGATCTTATCGAGAACATCAATTGTCAATTACAAATTGACAGCCATCAATTAATTTTTTAATTTGGTACCATTACTAGCAATTATCAATTAATATTTGACCTATTAGGTGTGGTCGTAAATGTAAACTTTTTGACGTAAAATATGCCATTTGACATTTATTATGATTTTACGACCAAACAATTTGCAATCAGTAGACATTCAATTTACAAATAAATTTTTGTGGTCGTAAAAGTAAATTTTTTAGTTTTGCAATGGATATAAAATCAACAGATTGTTTTTGTTTTCCACTTTTGAAATGAGTTTCCGTCGCTAATCTTGTACAAATTAGTAGTTTTAAGATGGATGTGTCCCACAACAAACTTTGTGATTCACTTTCAGTTTCACTCCTGTTAATTTAAATTTAAATTAATTTACAAAAAAAGACATAATATTTTCTTATTTACATTATTAATCATAAAAATAAAACAGGACTAAACGCTCAAAAAACTGTACCTTACTACTTGGTAAACTGATTGCAAATAAAAAATTTAGTTTGCATAGTTGACGTTTACTTTACACATATTTCACATTTACGACCAGGTTCAGTTAGCAATGATTTTTTACATAATCGTAAATTCAAAATATGCATATTGACAGCAAATTTACATTTAAGACCATAAGACAACTCGTGGGCGAAAATAAATTTTTTTAAGTTTTGAATTTACTGGTGCATAGACCGGAGAAGAGGAAGTTGTTGCCGGCAGTGTTGAATTGGCTGCAAAGATTCGAGCCAGCAAATCTGCCTTTTGTTCAGGGTCAGCAATGACAGCATTATTATAAATCAGTGAAGGAGAGGTAGAAGAGGTAAAGTTGTTTTTTACTGATTTGGCAAATGACCAAAAATTTTTGCTACCTTTTGGGAAGCAAATAACTTTTTATCTTAATAAAAAATCATGTTTATATTTTTGCTGCCTTATAATTCTTTTGCATCGATTACTAACTTGTGTGAATGAAGTCCGGTTGCTTTCGGATGGTTTTCTCTAACCAATTACGATTGAGATGTTTAGCGCTTTAAATCTTACTTGGTATGAAAAGATTAATGCCAAGGAGTATAGCGCTAGTTAATGCGTTAGCAGCTACATCAACATTTCGCTTCTTAGAAAAAGAGACCAATTAAGTTTTTGAAAAAGGAGTTTAAACCATCCCACTTGGATTTATCGTGGAGCCAAATTTTATGTTTGGCAGGAACTATTTGGTTAGGTAAATTTTAAATTTAAAATTGAGAACTAATAAGGCAGTGGTCAGAGCTGCCTAGTAGGCTGTTGACAAAAATGTTGTATTTTTCCGGATGATAAGTTAGAAATAGATCTAGAATATAAAGACTATGGCTTTAACAGTCTGGTATGCGAGTGGGTTCTTTCACCAATTGTGTAAGTTGATGAAGAACGTTGAAAAGTTCTACATATTTGCCATCTGCCAATGTGTGGGGAGAGTATAGAGGCCAATTTTTATTTTGAACATTGAAATCGCTAGCTACAACGATTTCAGTTTCGGGGTTGTCCTGAAGGATACTAACTTTAGAACCCCATAAAATATCAAACTCTTCAGTTTTGTTCTCGTTCGAAATATTTTGACTTCTGTGTAAAAAACAAAAATGCGTTGACTTGTAGTGCTGATTGGTATGCTGTCTTCTAATCATATGGTAGATAACCTGATGTTAAAAAAGTATATAACTTAAAACATGATTGTACAAAGGATCATTAAGTTTACATGCTTTATTTGTTTCACTATTATAGTTCACATGCAAATAAAACAAAATATTTGCTCCCAATGTTCTCAAATTTACAGATTATTATTGAAATTAACCAACAAAATTTAATTTGCAATGTGTTTTTTAGGCTTTGTTTACTGTGGAGCTGCTATAAGTGATAAAAATGCCGTTAAGAACTTAGCGTAAAAAATTATATACATGTTTTTATATGGGAGCGTCGCCTTAATTAACGATAAAGGATAAGAGCATAGAAAATTCTTTATACAAAGTTTTTAAATAAATAATTTGTTATTTTTGTTTGTTATATTTATTTTTATAAAAAATCTTACAAAATAAGAATACATAATTAATATGTTATAATAAATATTTTTTAGAAATAGTAAAATACTTATTTGGTTTTACTCTAATTTCAATTATAATATAAAGTTGGTTCAACAAGATAGTGGAAAGAAAATTATTTATGTAGAAGTTTAAAAGAGGAAGTTTTTTTTCAAACCTTCAATATCGAAATAGAGGTACAAAAATTACCACAACGGATGCATTCTGAATAAATTATGGAATGAAGTTATGATATTCATTATAATAATCGAACCAACTTTAGTTAAATTTAAAATACATTGCAAAATTGGACACTATCCAAATTAAATTAAATTTTTTTGCAATATAAAATTGTCATAATGTCATATATATTAAATATTTAAGTAGATAATATATTTATTAAAAAGAAGAAAAAAAACAATTTATCATTTAAATTAAGTGAAACGATAATTTTTTTAAAATTTCATTAAAAATTTAATTCAGTATATAGCTTTAATCGAAACTTCAATGTAAACCCTAAATTAGAGCATAGTGAAAAGCTATATCTCATCGTAGCTCTTATCACTTATCACAGCTCCAATATAAATACAATATTAGGCATGCCGGAATGCATAAACAAATAAAAATTAACCCTCATCAAAATATTTTAGTATATATAATTAAATTTCATTTTTAATAAATACTGAATATTAACTTGCTCCATATTATATACAATAAATTCGTTGTATAAAAGTGATGTATTATCTTTTTTATCTTGAATAACTTTTCCTAAAGGTATTTCAACACCATCTTCTCCGAATACAGATTCTTTAGGATTATGTTGTGTCCGACCTATAACTTTAACACTATGTTTATCTTTTGGTAATATTATTTTTTTTGATGGTGTTATTTCATGGATGTCACCAAGCGCTATTTCGGAAAGTAACATAAGTCCAATATTTTTTTGTTTACTAGTACGACAAGTATTTGCCGCTTTCGAAACAATATCTGTAAAAGAAATACCTTTTCCAAACATATACCCAGTTACTGGAGCTTCAGGTGGAGCAATTTTCAAACCTAAAATATCAAACAAATAATTAAAATCCTAATTAATTCTATAAATTTTTAAACTTTAATCTTACCGTGACATAAAATACCAACAAAATTTGTTAATCTAGAACCGAACCACAATAATTTTCTATTATGCAGTTTTCTAAACTGCTTGTACTGATGTGATTTAATCTTTCTTACAACTTTGAATACTTCTAAAATTTGTAATTCGTACTTGTAATTCTCAGTATTTGTATTTTCAACATATCTATAAATTAGTTTAAATTCTTTAGTGTTTTTGTCAACCGGTTTTAATTCTGTATTAAATTGTTCATAATACTTATCAACAGGATTTCTTTCACTATCCTTTTCTCCTATGAAATGTAAAATTTGATTTAATCTTAAATTATCTATAATGTTAAATTAAAACTATTACTTTTAATTAAATTATAAGCAAATTCAATTTCCACTAAACTATCCAAAGTATAAGTTTGATGTTTAATTTGCTCAATTGTATCTAATAACGGAGGATTATCCAAGCCGAAGTTATGCGGAATTAACGTGTAATAACGGTTAGTGGCATCAATAAATTGTGCATTAGAACCTCCATCAGTTATAAGGTTTGATAACTCAGTTAAAGTCTTATACGCATTGTGAATTTGTTTTTGACTTAATTTTTTCAGAGGCATTTTTCCCATGTCCAAATTAAATTCAAGCATTACTCCTTTCATTGCATCTACATCGATTATTAATTTGATTAAATCTTGAACATGTTTTGGGAGTTTAGACTTAAAATGATGGTCTACATATAGCATTTCTGTTTCATTTCTATGATTAATATCAATCAGCTGCGTAAGTACGTCATCTTTTTTAGAAATATGAGAATTATCCTCTAAACCAAGCTCAGGTTCAATGGCGAATTCTAATTTAAATTTTAATTTAACAGAATTTCGAACGGATTTGGTATAAGTAGTTTTTGATTTTATATTACTTTTAAATTGTTCTTCTTGAGATAAACGTGTATAAGGATCTGTACTCCAATTCCATAATATTTTACTTGAAATATTTGATATTGCTGATGCATGGTTCTCTTTTACCATAGCCAAATCAGAAACCACAGGAATTTCTAATTCTTTTGCAATTAACATTCTTTTTCCCATTTTTTTTACCTCGTTTTTATCAGATATAATAATTGTTGTTTTCTCATTAATAGATTTTGTGATACTTCCATCCAACTTTTGAATTTCTGTTTTTATTTTAACCTCTTTAGATTTCAGACCAATAATTACTACTTTAAAGTTATGCAAAGGGGGGAGTTCACGTTTTACTTTCGGACCACTATTTTTTTTGATATGTATAAATAACAAAAATATGAAAATTTGAAATGATAATACAATTTATTTTATACCTTGTATTTGCTTCTTTTTTTATTAATTTTGATATGGTTGAAACACTCGGTGCAACATATTTTATTAGTCTTACTGTTGGGTTTTGCTTATATTTTTCAAGTTTTTTGTATTGTTCCTTAATATAATCTGGTATTTCGCATTGAAATCTTTCAGGCTCTTTGACATAATTCGCACATTTTGTCCATTCGGTTAAATTTCCAGAACATAAATAACCTGTTTTATTAAAGTAAAATTGTCCTTTTTTACATACAGAGCAAGATTTTAAAGCTCCAAATGCTAACAAGTCGGCAACTTGATTATATAAACCTCCCGTATCATTTTTGGCTGGATTTTGTTGGTTGTGAATCAGTAAATTATTGCAATCATTTTTTTTTAAAACTTTTGATGCAATTTCATAATATTTAAAAAATTTATTTTGTTGAGTTTCTAATTTCTTATCGAACTCTTCATCTTTAATTTCATAAACTTCTTCGGTTGGTTCTAATTTAACCTTTTTAAAATCTTGGATTTCATCTTGTTTCATTTTACTAAAACATAAAAATAGAACCTATATTTTGAGTATCCAAGATTTAGATAGATGTAAAAGTAGATGTATAATTGTATTGCCGTGCATTCTTTCATTTAATAAAAAGTTTTTATTATCAATGCAACCGTTCACTGGTTTTAGCGTATTGTACGCAACCATTTTTGCAACGTAAAATCTTTACATATAATTTTTAGTTTTGCTAAATTTTAGTACCGTATTGCAACCCTATACATTTGATCGATGTATACCGTTTTTCGATTGAAAATAAATCAAACAGAACTCTTGTTATATCAATTTTAATATAGGGCTTTTTTAGAATTTGCAGGGGCTGTAGCTTCGTAACCCTTCAAAATTAAGAAAAACCTTTGACACATGTTGAAATATATTTATAGAGCTTTGAATTTTGTGTATCACAAAAAAAAATTGGACAGGTATTCAAGTTACAGGTGTTTAAAAATAGCAAAATTTCAATTTTCGAGCCCTTATAGGTCCTAAACAGAGGGCTCGACCAAAAAATTTTGTTAACGGATTCCTACTGACTCTCAAAATTTCAAGACCCTAGCTAGTACCGTTTAGAAGATATGCGTGGCCAAAAATTTTGCAAAAATTGAGTTTTCCATAATTTTAAATTTGAGTATCGTATGGCAACCCTAAACATTTGCCTTTTAAGGATTTATAGAGTTTATAAACCAGCTATCTTTGCCGTTTTCAGATTAAAAATACACTCAACAGAACTCCTGTTATAACAATTTAAAAATAGGACTTTTTCCAAGCTGGGAGGAGGAGGGGGGGACGTAGCTCCGTAACGGGTGGGGCTACAGAACAAAATTCTTCTACGAAATTATTTTTTTTGTAATATCTACCCGTGGTTAAAATTTCTTTACTCTTTTACAAACGCTGTAAAAGTTTTGTAAACATAAGGACGGACGGACGGACAGAGTGAAGCTATATAGACACATTTTTACAAAATTTTTTGAAAATGTGCTAAAAAACAGATGCCACGATGCGAATCATGTAAGATGATTCAGATATTCTAAAAGCTACTTTGGAAAAATACAATATAAAAATTCTTTGAATCAAGATGAGCAATTTAAAGTATTGAATTTGGTTTAGCGAGAAGTTACATCAATGAGATTGAAAAATATTCGAATAATTCAAGAAAAAATTAAAATCATCTCGACAAAGAAAAAGGATTTAAAAGATTTGTTGCCTCTTATTGATGACGCTCTAGACATACATCCAGATCTAGTGATCTGTATCTAGATAATACCAGAAGAAAACTAATTTTTTTTTTTATTGTAATTATTATAATAATATACTTATATTCACAAAATCAATGTTTTAATTTATAAAATTTATTATTATTCTGAATTGAAATTTTAATCAGAATAGTCGTCTTAAAAAATTAAATTTTAAAAAATTTTTTTTTTCTTAAATTTCAAAAAAAAATTTTATTTTTTTTAAATTTCAAAAAAAATTTTATTTTTTCTGATTTTGAAATTTTTCTGAATCTTTGCTGCTACAATGGCTAGTAGTGCTGAAGGCACTACTACCCTTGTGGATGGGCTGGTGCTCCAGAGGTTCAGGGAGGAGCTGAACCAGAAGGATGCGCTAATTCTCCGGCTGGAGGACGAGGTCAAGCGCCTCAACGAAAAACTTAACTTGCTGCTTGGCAGTGAAAGTCCAAAAAGAAAAATAAAGCCGCATCAACTGCGACAGCAACAACAACAACAACAACATCAACAACAACAACAAGATAAACAACAACAACAACACCAAGAACTACAACATCAACATCAACATGATGTGAATAATTCTGATGTTGATTTCATGAGTGAGGGCAATAACTGGAATTTTGTTTGCCATCGCGGAAAAAAGGATAAAAATGTAAAGATTCCGCCTGTCCAGGTGGATTTTCCTGCTGGTGGATTTCCAGCTCTATACAACAAGTTATCAAGCAATATGGGGGCTAATTTTTTTTTCTATAAAGCTAAAAAACAACGGCACTGGTGTCCGTGTTTTCCCAATCAATTTCGAATCTCGGCAGAAAATCCAAGAAACGTTCGGAAAAGCTGGGTATTCTTACCACACCTATCTGGCCAGGACTGAAAAACGTAAGTGCTTTGTTTTACGGGGCCTAAATTCAACTTTTGGCTTTTCGGTAAATGATATTAAAAATGAACTTTTGCGTGCTATATTTCCTGAATTAACTGAGGTGTTTCTCTTCCAAACTGGATATATGCGACAGAATGCTCCAGATTTATCATTGTTTAAAATCGTTGTTCCTGGGGACTTTGATGAAGGAATTTTCAACAGTGTTCATGCATTGTTGGGAGTTTCTATTAAATTTACTGTATTTAAATCTAAATCAGTAACTCAATGTTCCAACTGTCAACTTTATTTTCATACTTCTGCTGGATGTCATCGTGGTTATCGTTGTGTTAAGTAAACCTAATGAAGTTCCTCCGCGATGTGTAAATTGCAAAGGTCCTCACTCTGCAAATAATCAGAGTGAATGCACTTATTTCAACAAAAGCATTTTGCCGGTAATTCAAAAACGAAATACATCAACTAAATCCAGTAGGTATAACTTGAGTTCATCATCGGCAAATAGTTTTAAGGTCAATAACAATATTAAAAGTAATTCGGGTTTACGTCCGGGTGTATCTTTCCTTGATGCTGTGCGTGCAAATACCTCCAATTCTGCTTCGCATAGTCAAGATGATCTCTTTAAACTGATTATTCGTATGATGAGTAATCAAGAAAAAATACTGAATAAACTTTTTGCAGATGACAGTTAATTGCATTACAGCTCTCAATGTAAATTCTTTGTGCTCGCCTGGTAGGTATCGATTATTTTCAGATTTCATGGAAGAATGTGCTTCAGATATTTTTCTTTTATCTGAAACTAATCTGAAGCCTGATAAATTTTACAGTTTTCCTAATTTTAATATTTTTCGTAGTGATAGAATCGGCCGCAATGGAGGAGGTGTTGCTATTCTTTTGCGAAATCACATTCCGTTTCAAAATTTTCGAAAAGTTAGTAACGTGATGTTTGAGGCTGCCTTGATTGATATATTTGTTGATAGTGAATGGCTCACTGTAGTCTCAATTTATATTCCACCTCTGCATAGATTAAGTCCGAATTTTTTTCTGAATTTAGGTTCATTGTTTATATGTGGTGGTGATTTCAATGCCAGACTTCCAAACGTTGGCAATTTTTCAACAAATTTTCTTGGTAGCAGTTTTTCTCTATTCTTGTCACAAAATCCGCAGTTTTCTACTTATTTTTCTAGTAATCCTACATGTTTTCGCTCTGTTGAAGGTTCATTTATTGATTTCTTTTTTACTTCTAACACATTTTTTCACAAAAATCCTTTTGTTACACAGCGTTTTACATTCTCTGATCACACTTCCGTTACATTAAATATATCTTTCTCTATTTCTGGTCGTACTCCACCTATTTCTGACTCTATTTATTTATATAATCATACTAATATTTCAGGTTTTAATAAATTCATAACTTCTCAATTTAATAGTCTTCAAATCTCTGCTAATAGCAATATGACTCCTGACTCCTTGGAAAACATTGCTGTAAGCATTAATAATACTTTTCTTGAAGCTGTTCATCGTTTTGTTCCTGTTATTCCTATTAATTCAGGTAAAATTTTGCTTTCTTTTCAAACTCTTCGTCTAAAACGACAATTGAGATATTACTCTCGTCGGCTTCGAGGAGCAATTCGTACTTCTAATTATCAATCAATTCGTCGTGATTTCAATTTCGTTCGTCAGATGTATGTTAAATCGCTTTGTTTTGATTATCGTAACCATTATGCTAATATTGTTTCAGGAACTGTATGCAATCGTCAATGCTATGATCTTATCAAGCATTGTAAACCTAAACAAAACTGTATTTCTAGTTTGAATTCAATCATTGATGTTGATGATCATACTATTATTAATGATTTATCTTAGATCTCTGAAATTTTTGCAAATCGATTTCAGTCACAACATGAAACCACATTTCAATACCACTCAATGAATGAATCACTGGTTGACGGTTCCATCGAATTCCTAAATAACTTTAATTTCCCTATTAGGTTTTCTAATGAAATATCTGCTTCAATTATAGATAGGGTAAGTCTTCAAAGTCTGAATAACTCATTGTCGAATAATCAAAGAAATCTTTTTACCTGTCGTGACGAAGTTCAAGAAGTTATCAATACACGTATAAATAAGAAGAGTTCCGGTTGTGATCGAACTCCAATTTGTTTATTTAAGTTCTTCTCACCAGAGATAATTTTATTTTTTACAATCTTTTTCAATAAGCTCATTTCCTCTGGTTATTTCCCTAAAATTTGGAGAATGGCCATTGTAATACCGATTCCTAAATGTGGGAAGGATAAAAATTTTGTTAATAATTGGCGCCCAATCAGTCAACTAAATTCAATATCTAAGCTTTTTGAAAAATTGTTGACTTAAGGCTTTCTTCTCAGTTGAAATCTATTTTACCACCCTTTCAATTTGGTTTTGTTAATAAAAAATCTACTAATCATCCTTTGTCACGATTTACCTCTGATGTAGCCAAAGGATTGAACAATGGGTGCATAACAACGGCGTTAGCTTTAGTCATTCAAAGTGCCTTTGATACTGTATGGCATAAGGGTCTCCTTCATAAATTGGTTAGGTTTGGTGTCAATACACATATAATTAACATTATACGCCATTATCTGACTGATAGAACTTTTGTTGTTGGTCGAAGTAATTCTTCTACAGTTCGTAATTTTGTTGCTGGAGTTCCTCAAGGTTCTGTCTTAGGCCCAAAGTTATTTAATACATATTTGGCTGATATTCCTACTACATCATTAGTTCAAATTTTGCAGTTTGCGGATGATATTTTACTTTATATCTCACTCAAAGCACCTTTAGTTACATCTCAGATATTAAATAATTATTCAAATACTTTGATTGATTACTATACTAGTTGGAAGCTTAAAATAAATGTAAGTAAAACTGAGCTTATTAATATCATAGGGGTCAAAGCTGTTTCCCCATCTTTGGTAAAGCGGTTAAAATTAAAACAAAAAATCGTTTTAAATAATATTGTGATCTTACCCAGTAAGCAATTTAAGTATTTAGGTGTTAATTTTTCCTCAAATTTCAAATTTATTTCCCATATTAATAAAATTATATATAAGGTTAACTCCGCTTCTTTTCAAATCTCTAAAGTAATGTTTAGTTAGTTTTTGGAACCTAAATTTCGTTTGTTTATTTATAAGGTCTATATTCGGTCTATTATTCAACACGCTTCTATGGTGTGGCTTAATCCTACTTTAGTTTCAGCTCATCAAGTTGAGAGATTACGCTTACTTGAAAGAAAGATAATTCGTCGTGCTGGAGGCTTTCATAGACAGCGTAGCTCTTACTTATATATTAATAATAGTCTACTATATGAACAATCTGGAATCAATAGAATCTATAGATTCTTAACTAAAATTAATCTTAAATTTTTCGCTAATTGTTTTAATCACGAAAATCGTTTTATTCGTGGCTTGATCGAACCTTTTTCTGAAAACGTTAAATATTTTTCGCCTTCATTTATATTTCACTTGTCTAATAATAATTCACTGTTTTCTGATGGTGAACTTTTGTTATACCACCATGGTAGTCACAATCCTGACTTGCTGGTTTACAACACTAACCAGTGATCATTAGTATGTAAGTTAGTTTTAGTTTTGTTGTTTTTTTTTTTCTATTTCATTACATGTTTTTTTATTATTTTTTTCATTAATTTCATTACTAATATTGTTGATAATTGTTTGTAATTTAATTTTTTTAATTCTGATTTGTTGTAAGCTCGCTTTAGGGTATAACATGAATTTTGATTTAGTGTTAAGTTTTTGTTCTGCTTATTTGTTAAATTAAAAAAGAACTATAAATTAAAAAAAAAAAAAAAAATTTATTATTGTGAAATGTGAATTAAATTTTTAATTCTTTGAAAATAATTTTAAATTAAAATTTGAATATTTTAATATTAAGGTTGAAAACAAATTTTTCGTTTATGAAATAACATTATTGTCTGGTATTATTTTTTGTACTTCCTTATTACTTGTAATTATTCGTATTTGTCATGAGATTTGACATATTATACGCCTCACCCTAAATAACGACGTACAAAATAATTTAAAATACATAAAATTATATGAGAGCTCCCAAAATACGCGACGTACCATACGTCGGGTTTTTAAAATAAAATATTTTTATAATTCTTTATTTAAAAAAGTACCAAATATTAAAAAAAATTCAAAATAATATAAATATAAAATTTTTTTTTTTTATTTTAAATATAGATTTTTAGACAAATTTAAAATTGTACGCGCGTATCGTAATTGTACGTACGTTTTTAATTAGGTTAAGGCCCCATTTTATCCCAAATGTTCGAAAATGAACTTACAAGATATTATCCCAAATGGTCGAAAACGACCATTCAGCTTTTAGTTTAAAATTTCAACTGAAATACAAAAAATATTACAATTTTATAACAGTAGGCCATTTTTCAAACGTAATGCATTCTTTTTTGATTCTGCAAAAAATTTTAATTATTTATTCTGTTCTTACGATAGTGAGTACAAAAATATTTTTTTTTTAAGTTGAAATGGCTGTTAATAAATCAATGTAAGTTTTATGTTATTATTTAAAATTTTTAAGCTAAAACGGTTTTGAGCTATAAATAGATTCTATTTTTTAAATTTATATATATATATAATATGAATCTACAATATAATTTTAAGTTTTTTAAACAAAACTTTGCATCTGTCGTTGTTGACCATTTGGGATAACATGTAGTATTATATTTTTTTTTATATTTAGGCAAAAATTGCTAAGTTTAACAGAAATACTTGGCGAAATTGATTGTTGCGAAAATGAAAATATAGAATCTGTTTGCGTAATACCTCCTGCAGATAACGCTGAACTAACTGATGAAGATTCGGGTGATGAAGCAGAATTTGATATAAATAAACTAAATCATAACCAACTCAGAGCAGAAGGTGAAATAGTGTATAATGAAGATTGTAGGCAGGTAGATGGGGAAGATTGTAGACAGGTACATGTGGAAGATTGTAGTAGATGTGGTAGACCGCCAGATGTGGATCATTTTGCAAAGCCAATTTGTAAAAAACCAAAACTTCGAAATTGGATTCAGGAGGATATTAATTATATCAAAGGTATCCAGGCTCCTTCTCATATAATATTTACACCACCATTACAATTTTCAGAACAATCGGAACCTTTTGAATTTTTTAATTTATTTGTAACGATAACAACAATTTACCAGAAAATGGTAGATACGGAAAAGTTCGGCCATTGATTGAAAAGCTTAATCAGCAATTCATTAATTATGCTCCTATGGAAAGTTACGTAGCAATAGGTGAATCAATGACTCGATATTTTGGCAAACACTTGGCTCGTTTTGGCTATAAAGCTTGGTCCCTTGCTTTGAAAAACGGATATTGCATTCAGTTTTCTTGGTACTAAGGCAAATGTGGATCAGATGATAATCCTTATAATACTGATTTTAGATTAGGAGGTTCCGTAATGTTGTCCTTCCATGATTTACTTCGTGAATATTATCCTGATCTAAAATGTTCACTATTTTTTCGACAACTTTTTTACTAGCATTGAATTAATGGTGGAACTGTCAAAAAGAGAAGTGGGAGCTACAGGAACGGTTCGAGAAACTAGATCGGGAAAATGTGTAATAATTTCCAATAAAGATTTGAAAAAATTAAATAAAAGAGCTTACAGTAGCTCTGTAGATCAAGAAGCTAATGTTCAAGCAGTGAAATGGTTGGATAACAACGTAGTTATATTTATGTCAACCGAATACGGTGTTGAACCACTTAGAAAAACAGATAGATATTCTGTAAAAAAGAAAAAAACAATTAAAATAGAAAAACCAAATGTAGTTTATATGTAAAATAAGTATATGGGAGTAGTTGACCAATTGGACAATCATATATCAAATTATCAAATTGGTATAAGAGGCAAAAAATGGTATATGCCTATCATATTTTGGTTGTTTGACGTCGCCATTACAAATGCGTGGCTGCTAAGCAAGTATTATGGTAACAAGCTAGATAAACTTGAATTCACAAGGCAAATTGCATGTTATTTATGTATGTGATTTGGAACGCAAAGGCAAAAACCTGGGCCAAATAGAAAACAAACAACGGGTGAAAGTCTCATAGAGATGGGACAATATCTAATAGTTACAGGACAAAAACGTCGCCAATTTGCTCTCTGTAAAATAAAACAGATAATGTTTGCTCCACTTGCGACGTTGCTCTTCAAGTTGCTCTTTATTTAAATTTAATATATTCTAAATAATTTACTATCCCACCTGCTTTGACGTTTGAATTAATTTTTTTAAGTAAGAATGATGTTTATTGTTTTCAAATTTGTAGAAGTATCTAATAATTTTTGAATATTATTTTGAAAAAAGTATTTTAAGATTAATTATAAATAAAAAATAGTAAGATATTTCATATCATTTCTTTAAAATTTGGTTTATGTCTAGTTCTTTCTTATTTTACCCTTAAAAATTTTAATACATGAAATACGAATATGCTACGAATGAATATTTCTTTCGTAGATTTTTGCACTTTTCGTAGCGTTAAGTGGGAATTGAGAATTCCTTTTTCGTAGATTATCTCCGACTTAGCTGTACGAGGGAATTTGGAATAGGTGTGTATATTTTGTTCTATAATTAACTTATTCCTTCTTCTTTTCTTATTGTGTGCAGTTAAGTACTTATTTTATTAAGGATTAGATTATTTTTGAGACTTTTATAACAAATTACCATTACTATAGTATTATATATATATATAAATTTGATAATAAATTATTTGAAACAATCAATTTATATTTCATATATTATAAAAAACAAACTTAAAGTATAAACCGGACACCGAACCGATGGATATTTACAAAAGGATCAAGAACATACATACATTTTTTACATTTTGCAAATATAAATCGGATGAGGTAAAAATTTATTATAAAGATGATTAGTGATCAGATTAATGATGGTAAAGTATTTTTAAGACAACATGATAAATCTAAAATCATACGTGTGTTATCAGATGAAAATCTACAAGAATTTAATGCAAACTAATAACATAAAATACAATAGTGTTATAAAAATTTGAGTAATGGAATTAATGGAATTTGCTTGGGTAATAATGGCAAGCTGTTTATAAGGCTTCAAAAAATAAAAATACTTAAATGTTGAATAGCGTGTCATACGACTTGCAGTTGAATACCCATATCACAACAGACATTTATACGGTGGATGATATTAGCTTTAGTAACAAAGAAACATTAAAAATTCTATACTTAAATGCGCGAAGTCTTAAGCATAAAATTGACGATTTAACATACATCCTAGATAAGTTTAACCAATTGATTCATGTAGTTGCAGTAACAGAAACTTGGATTCTCGACAATGAAGTTGACCTTATAAATATTAAAAACTATTCTAAAATATATTCGTGTAGGAGCATTAGGCGTGGAGGAGGAGCTGGCATATTTTTACACAAGAGCGTATCGTATAAAACTATTGAAACTTATTGTGACGAGTTTAACAGCATCATTAATATTGAAATTGTTGGCAAAAATCATAAATATAACCTAACTACTATTTACAGACCTCCAGAAACATCAATTTTGCACATAAACCAATTCCTTGAGAAACTTGATACAATTCTTGAGAACCTAAAAAATAAAACAAGTATATTGATTGGAGATTTAAACTTCAATATTAGAGATTTAGATGATGTAAATGTGCAATCCTACAAAACAACAATTGAATCAAATGGATTTTTTATTTGCAGCAATGAAATTACTAGACCAACATCTGGTACGTGTCTTGATCATGTAATTATAGGTAATCCTGATACTAAGGTTTCAATGTCTTTATTCCATCATGACCTCTCTGATCATCTTGGTATTGTAGTAGAGTTAGAGGATATTCATTGTAAGTATAGAAATGTTTTTGTAACCCAGCAGTCTTACAGCAAAATAAACTATAATAAAGTTAAAAGTAATTTACATAACCAAAATATTGTATCAACTAATGTCAATCAAATTGCAAATGAACTGGTAGCAAAATGTCAAAATGCAATAAAAAGTGCTGCCGTCGTGAAAAATATTAAAGATAGCAAAAGCAGTAGATTCGCAGCTGCGTGGATTGACAATGAATGTGCGGAAATAATAGAAATAAAAAATTACTGGTACAAAAAACATGTGCAAAGTAGAAATTCTATACAAATTAAAAATAAATATAAGTACTGGTTAAACAAGGCAACCCTGATGAAAAGAAAAAAAAGGAAACAATATGACCAGAGACAATTTGAAAAAGCAGAAAATGATCCAAAAAAATACTGGCGATATATTAAGAAACTAATTAGTGGAGAAAATAAAAATGATAATGAATTCTTTGTAGGTAATGAACTTAACAATGAAGAAAAATATGATAAGCTAAATAAATTTAATGAGTTCTATGCAACTATTGGGGCAGTGATGGCTGCAAACTTTGAAAGTGTTTATTTGCCTAAAAGCAGAACTGAAAAATAATTCAAGTTTAAAACAATAAATCATAATGATTGTTTAAAGCTAATTAGTCGCTTATCAAATACCTACTCTGCGGGTGTAGATCAAATTTAACCGCAGTTAGTCAAAATCTGTAAGGATGAAATTGCTGACAACCTAAGGAAACTTATAAATCAGTCATTAATTCAGGCAGAAATGCCAGAATGTGCTAAATGTAGTAAAGTCATACCAATCTACAAAAAATCTGGTGATATAGCCGATATTAACAATTTCAGGCCTATCTCTATTTCTACAGTATTCAGTAAAGCTATTGAAACGTTGGTAAATGACCAAATCACCGCTCATCTGTATGACTCAAAAAATGTTGCTAAACAACAATATGGTTTTAAAACAAATTCCAGCACACAAGCAGCGCTATTTGATGTTGTTACAGAAATTCATTCTAAACTCGAGCTGGGTAGAAAAGTAGTAATGATTTCAATTGATGTTAAAAAGGCTTTTGACAGCATTGATAGAAATATACTTATGCGAATACTTTATGAGCACGGCATAAAGAGTAATGAATATAAATGGTTCAAAAGCTATCTCAGCAATAGAATGCAGTATACAGAATATGGTGGTTTGAAAAGTTGTATTAAGCAAAATGAGTTTGGAGTTATACAAGGAAGCTCCCTTGGACCAACATTATTTTCCATATATATCAGTGGTCTATTAAACTTGAAAATGAACGGAACAGTGTATATGTATGCTGATGACTTGGCAATAATTTATTCTGAATCTACATGCCAAAAGTTGCAAGATATGATAAATGAAGGCTTGGAAAAAATTCAACAATGGATGAACCAGCATAAACTACATATCAACACGAATAAAACTCATTTCATGATATTTAAAAGAAAACTCATTGACAAACTACGAATTAAGCTTAATAATAATCACTTGGAAATGGTCAACCATATTAAATACTTGGGTGTAATAATTGATGAGAAGTTGTCTTGGGAAAATCAAATTACGGAGCAACTCTCAAAAGCGAGAAAAATTGCTGGTATATTTAGATACATCAATAAAAGAGTTCCATACTGTATGAAAAGGTCAGTGTATTTTAGCATGTTTCACTCAACCATTACATATGCCATACTTATTTGGGGAAATGCGTATAGCAAATATATCAAATTACTTCAAACTGCTCAAAATAAAGCAATTAAAAATCTATTTGGATGTGACCGCAGAACGGCAACGCGAACAATTCATGTAAACAATAAAATACTGCCAGTACATTTGTTGATAAACAGCAAGCTTGCTACACAAGTGCATTTAATTCGGTATAACAACCTAAATACAAACATAAAGCCAGTTTTGAACAGTGAAGTACACTCTTATGGAACAAGAAATGCTGATAATATTCGTTTCACTTCATCTAGAATAAGATTTAATAATCAAGATGCTATACATAACAAAGCTTACAAAATCCACAATGCGTTGCCATCTGAAATAAAGAATATATCTGATATAAATAAATTTAAGAACAAGCTCAGCGAACATCTTTTTAATTCTATATAAACTACATATATATACCTAAATTTCTATTTTATGCAAAAAAATATTTTACTTTTAATTTTCTTGTTATAAAGTTTTTATCATTTACTGTTCTAAGTGTTGTGTAAAATTCCAATTTGCACATTGCTTATAATTAATATTTTGTTTTTTTTTTTTCTCTTTCAGTATATTTGGTATGTTATCAATATAGTAATTTTTATTTTGTTGTTTTTATTGCTTTGAAATCTTTTTCTTATTTTTTTTTTTTTGTTATATATTGACATTTGATAGTTGTTTAAGGGTGCTATTCCAATTAACAACACCTTTCTGTTGTGTTGTTTATTAGACAACACCACACAATAGACAACACAACACAATTTCTCTATTCTGATTTACAACAGAAAACGACTTTTTGGTGTTGTAAAGATGTTGTCTGTCATAGTAGTACTGCCATTGTATTTTAGTACTACAAAACTACAAATTGATTTGAAAGTGTCAAAAAATCAAATTGATGACAACAATTTTTAAGAAATATGTATATTTATGTACCTATAATGGATTTTCTTTATTGTACCTACATTTTAGGGACCTACTCAAAATGTCAATTGATATTTTGTTTTAAATAATATTTATGTTAAGAATGATAATAATAATAGTAATATAAATATTAATATGTAATTTTAGTTATATTATTTTAAAAATTCTTTATTAACCCATTTTATTAGTTGAATATTTGAAACACACCCACAAAATATCCATAGATTATTTTCGATAAAGTTGAATACCTGAATTCCTGTTTTCATTTTTAATATAAATGGTTAATTTACTACAGGTATATTTATGTATAATGGATTTGTCACTTTATAATACAGGTATTTTTATGTATAAATTATAATGGCAACGAATTTGTCACTTTTTTACTACTAAACATAAAAATAAATTTTGAACAAAAATCAAAATATTTAAAAAAAAATACATAAGTAAATGTTTTGTACATAGAAAATATTTCACATTTACCATCTACTTAAAAATAAAATATTATACATACCTTTTCTTTTCCATATTTATTTTTTTTATAAAAAATTTTTATTTTCAACAACAACGTATCAGAACAATCAGAACAGAACTTCCTAATTAAAAATAAAAACTAAGGGAAAATCCCTTTTTTAGTACATTTTCAAAAAATTTTGTAAAAATGTACCTATATAGTTTCACTCTGTCCGTCCGTCCGTCCGTCCCTTTTTACGTACGATTGCCAAAAAAATATCAGCAACGGGTAGGTATTGCAATAGAAATAATTTAATGTTAAAACTTTTTTCTATTACCCCTCCCGTTACGGAGCTACAGCCCCTTAAAGTCGGAAAAAGCCCTATATTTAAATAGTTATAACAAGAGTTCTATAAGGTATATTTTCAACCTGAAAACGGTAAAAGACAGCTGCTTTTATAAGCTTTACGAACTTTTAAAAGCCAAATGTATATGGTTACCATTTGGTATTAAAATTTACCGTTATCTAATACTAAGTTTTGCAAAATTTTTGGCTCTTCATAACTTCTGAACGGCTCAATCTAGAAACTTGAAATTTTAGGAGAAGCTAGATCCTTAGAAATAAGTAGGAGTCAGTTCAGAATTTTTTTTTGTTACGCCCCCTGTTTAAGAGCTGTAAGGGGTCCAAAACCTTAAATTTTGCTATAAATTTAGCTTTTAAACACCTATAGCTTGAACACCTGTCAATATTGTTTTTTATTTATATACAAAATTGAAAGCCCCAAAACGAAAGTTTCAACCAGTGTCAAAGGTTTTTCTTAATTTTGACTTTGTCTGTCCGTCTGTCTGTCCGTATGTTTACACAAAGTTTTACACCGTTTGAAATAGATAGAAGAAATTTTTACTACGAGTAGGTATTGCAAAAAAAATAATTTCATGGAAGAACTTTTTTCTGTAGCCCCACCCGTTACGAAGCTACAGCCCCTCAAATTTGGAAGAAACCCTTTATTTAAAACGTTATAACAAAAATTCTATGATGTGTTTTTTCAATCTGGAAACGTCGAAAGATAGCTGCTTTTATAAACTTTACAAACTGCTAAAAAACTTATTCATTGGGTTGCCATCGGTACTAAAATTTACCGTTATCCAATACTCAATTTTTCCAAAATTTTTGGCCCCACATAACTTCTGAACGGCTCAAGCTAGAAACTTGAAGATCCCCATATGTTAGATCCCCATAAATTAGTAGGAGTCGGTTAAGAAAATTTTTTTGTTGCGCCCCCCTTTTAAGAGCTGTAAGGGGTCCAAAATTGAAATTTGGCTTTTTTTAAGCACCTGTAACATGAATACCTGTCCAATTTTTTTTCTATTAATATACAAAATTTAAAGGTCCAACATTATATTTTAACATATGTTAAGTGTTTTTCTTAAATTCAAAAGCGGTTCTTTAAATTGAAGAAAGTGTCTCTCAGTTTTATCCATTTTTGCTTAGATAGTAAAATTCTAAGTAAAATTCCAAATTTTGGTTTAATTCCTAGAACCTAAAAAAATGGAGGGAGGGAGGGGGTGGTGAGTGAGATTAGATCCTTGAGAAATTTGGTAACCTTCCCCATTGAAGAGCTATTAGGACTTAAAAATAAAAATTTACTATTTTTACAAGTAAGCAGTGACTTATTCCCCCATAGTATATAAGTATTTCCAAAATTAAACTGAGTTTTTAACACAATATAATTTTGAAAATGTACTTTTTTAAAAACCCTTGGGTTTTTTCATCACTTGTTTTTATTACCTAACGTAAAATAACTCATACTAGTATCGCCCTGTGCTCGAAATTCGAGCTATTTTGCTTTTAAGTTAACATATAAAATTCGTTTTGTGTAAATTATATTAGACTATACATAATAAAAATTATGCCAACAGTGTTGTCAACAATTCTTGCGCTTGAAATTTGCTTAAAAAAAATTTATAATTTTTTTTAATTATTAAAACGTTGTTAAGTACCGATTTTTCAGTTTTATTTCTATAGCTTAAGCCGCTTTAAAGAGAGAATAAATTGGTACATTTACATTAAATTAAAATTCTAAATACACATAAATATTATTCTAATAAATACATATTTCTAAACATATACATACATACATATATTTATTGAAGTCAAGAACCCAAAATTCGAGTTAATACTGTCCTTCATATGCAAACTGTACTTTTTTCTAAACATTTTAGTACGATATGAACTATGTTGTACGTATTCTGTATCCTAATTAAAAAACTCTATCAATAAATAATATGTACAACAAAATTTAACATATCATAATTCATAAGTTTAGTATTTAGTATTATATTATATTGAAGCTGCCGGAAGTCCAAATAATAGTCAAGTTGACCGAAGTCTTTTTTTAAATCTCAATCTTAAGATTTCTAGCAAAAAAAAAAGTTTTTCAATAAATCAAAGAATAAATTTTTCCTACCCTTTTTTCATTTTTAAATTTAATAGCTACATAGGTAAATTTTTACTACAAATGTATGCCTATTTAAAGTTCTGAAAACATGCGAAAAATGATTCTGAATTCCTTAGTTTACTTTATACCTTTCTGTCTAGTTTATTTATTTAATACTTCCTAAGTTTTTTATTGACAAAAATATATTTCTATACATGGTCATGAGCCATGACTCATAAGTTTCTTAAAACAAATAAATATTATTGCTTTTATTCCTTTAAGGGGAGTAAACTCTTTTCTACTCTCAACTATTGCCAGCTACTTCAGCCCTTGTAAAAGAGTATATGACAGAGTAGATAAATAATTTCCGGCAAATGGGTTTAATTAAAATTCTCTTGAATAGGTTATGTTAAATCATATTTTTTATTTGATAACCAATAAGCACTTACCCCCTTCCATTTTAAAAAACATTCTGTATATTTATATCTGCAATAAACCTTAATTTTTTCACTTTATTAATACTTAAATACTATTAAATATAATTAACTTCTCAAATGACAGGTAGTTTTAAAATGTCAAATATATATATTAATATATGACGATTCATCTGACAATTATGTACTCTTGAAACAAAAATTAGCGTTCCATTTAAAAACTACGCCTATCTAATCTTCATGTACACTTTTTAATATATAAAATTCGTTCGTTTTGTCAAAGTAAAACTAAAAATAGTTTTTTTATTATAAAAAAACATTATTCGATGTTGAAAGTGGAAATAAACTTTTCAATTACCTATTAGAATGAAATCAAAACATACGACGTACAATTTTTATACGGCAGTACGTCAATACGTCTGTCTACATATCCATTATCGGTAAATCGATACGCGCGTACAATATTTAATTTATCAAAAATATTTATTTGAATGTTTTAATTTAGTACCTACAAAAAATATTTTTAATTTCATATTATAGGTATTTTGAATATAAGATATTTTTTAATAAAAATTATTGTAAAAAAATTTTATTTTTTAAAACATAATATTAGAAATATAAGAAAAACCAATAATAATATTTTTATACATTTTGTCAATATTTGTAAATTTTAAAAATCCAAGATACTGTACATTGCGTTACGCGTATTTTCGCTGCTCTAATGTAAATTTATGTACCTATTTATTTCTCAATTTTTTGGCAGAAATTATACGCTGTACGCTTTTATTTAGGTTAGGATCTAAGGAATAAATAACTTTTTTTGATAAAGATAATTTTTTTAGTTTTTCAAACATATTGTACTGTAGGTATTTCAATTTATTTGAATATTTGTATGTTTTAAACTAAATTATTTAAAAAAAGATGTTATTTTAAAATATTTTATTTTTAAAATTTAATCGCAGTAGCATAAGAAAAAACAATTTCAATATGTATTCTTATACTTTTTGTCAATTTTTAAATATTAAAACTCTGAGGTACAGTACGTCGCGTATGCTTTCATGTAAATTTTTTTACATAACTAATTATTTCAAAATTTTTTGACAGAAACTGAATGCCGTACATGCTGATTTTGGCTGATCTATAAGAAAAAAATCATTTTTCTTAAGAAATATTATTTTTTTATAGTTTCTGCAAACATATATAGGTATTTTTTAATAAACAAATATTTTACAAAGATATTATTTTAAAGTTTCTATTTTTATTTTTCGCTTTGTCATTTTGTAAATCCGAGGTACCAGTACGTCGCGTATTTCGATTGCTCACATGTAAATTCATGTACCTAACTATTTATTTCAAAATTTTCTAGAAATTTCCAGAATTTATACACCGTACGCGTTGGTTAGGCCCTAAGTAACAAATCATTTAAATTACAAATTATTTTTTTAAGAAAGATTATTTGTTTAACTGTTTTACAAATATTTATATATTTTAATATCATGACTCTCAAACGTAGAATATATTTCAGAAGTCGGTTTTTTATTGTACATAAAACTTATCAAAAAGCAACAAAGCAACAATTTACGATTTACAAAATTTTTTTTTTTATAACTGTATTATAATAAGTTGCAAACAAAATCAAAATACAGTACTTTTCGGTTATAACAACCATGATGGGACGGAAAATAATTGTCGTAATAAACGAATGTCGTTTTAAAAGAATGCTGTGAATTTTGAAAAATTAGTATAAGACTTGAACATTGTAGAATGTGATGATTCTAGAATGAACACTTCGAACTCATTTGCTAGAATTTTATTTGATGTCTCAGCCTCAAGCCTATGTATAGTGCTTTTTCTTCTATTGAAATTTTTTTTTGTATTTTTGATGCGTTATTATGATTGTTTTTATATTCAAAACTAAATAAAAAACACTTAAGTAATCGCCAAGCAACATTATTAGATATAATAAGTTTAAATAAAAGAAATATCAATGTAATAAAAAACTTACATTTTTAGGTAAAATTTAATTCTTTCTCAAAAAGTGTAAAGTTTATTATAATTAAAATTGAACCGAGTTCGTTATAAATGAAAACTACTGTATAAACCGAACAGCTCTCATGTAAATTCATGTACCTATTTATATACGTCAACTTTTATTTCAGTTGAAGATTATTTTTTAGTTTTTTTTTGCGAACATATTATAGGTATTTTCAATTATTTGGAATGTAGGTATGTTTTTCTAAAAAAAAATATTATTTTAAAATATTTTATTTTGAAAACTTAATCGTAGCAATATCAGAAAAAACAATTACAATATTTTTATACGCTTTGTCAAATTTTAAAATTTTAAATTCCGAAGTACAGTACATAACATACCTACTTATTTCAAAATTTTTTGACAGAAACTGCACGCCGTATGCATTTATTCTGGTTGGTTCCTAAAGAACACATAATTTTTCCTAAGAAATGTAATTTTTTTGTTTCTGAAAACATATAGCAAAAAAAAAATACAGTAAAGCTCGCTTATAACGACCATGAAGAGACAGAAAATATTCGTCGTAATAAACAAATGTCGTTTTAAAAGAATGCTGTGAATTTTGAAAAATTAGTATAAGAATTGAACATTGTAGATTGTGCTAATTCTGGAATGGGCACTTTGAACTCATTTGCTAGATTTTAATTTGATGTGTCAGCCTCACCTCTATGTTTATAGATGTATATATGCTTTTTCTTGTAATGAAATTTTGTTTGTATTTTTGATGCGTTATTATGATTTTTTTTTATATTCAAAAATATATATAAAAATACTAAAATAATCACCAAGCAACATTATTAGATATAATAAGTTTAAATAAAAGAAATATCAATGTAATATAATGTAAGTTTTTTACATTTTTAGGTAAAATTTAATTTTTTAGCAAAAAGTGTAAAGTTTATTATAATAAAAATTGAACCGAGTTCGTTATAAATAAAAACTACTGTATAAACCAAATGTATTGCTTTTCGAAAAGAACTAATTTTTTTCGTTCACTTTTTAAGATAAAGAAAAAACAAAAACAAAAAAAAATTTTTAAAAAAATTTAAATCTCCTTGTTCATTGAACATTTGAACTTAACAAAAAAAAAAAAAGAAAGACATAAGTCGGCGCCTATAATATATAGTTTGATTGAGCTGCGAATACAACCGAAAATGCATTACTTTTACCCAGAAAGTCGGCGCATAATATTAGAGTCATAAGCCTTAATTTTTAACAGCGTGACCGTTAAATTCAAATTTACGTTAAATTAAAGACGGATTTTCACCTGAAAAAACGCAATATTCTAAAAAAAAATAGCAATGTCCTATGAAAACAAAAAAAACATTTCTTTTGGTTGTTGTTTCATTAAAATTGGTCAAATAGTTTGTCCTAAAAAAGGATGTTTATATTTGTATGGGAAAAAATAAGCCGATTAAATATTATGATATATGTACATTATACTAACAATTATCTTTAAACAACAGGTCTTGACCTGTTGTAACGTTTGTGTTGTTAACAGACAAATGCACACAACACTGTTGTTAATTGGAATAGCTATATTTGCACACAACACAACATAAAAATTATGTTGTTTCGTTTTGACAGTTAATTATGTTCTGTTGTAAATTAGAATAGAGAAAGACAACAATGTTGTTTATAGACAACTATATTTTATGTTGTGTTGTTAATTGGAATAGCACCCTAAGTTTATTGTTAAATTGAATTACACTCTGTACGAGCTGAATAAGCTCACTTGAGTAAAGATGAAACAAATAAATAAATAAAATTATTTTAACTGGAAAAAAAAAAAAAATTATAATCCAGAGCATTCCAGAAATAACGATTATAGTAATAATAATAGTAAAAATTAAAACAATTATGAACGATCTAAACAAAATTATAATCATAATAACCATTTTCAAAATAATTATTTCAAAAATAACTATGATAATAAAAATAATAATTAAGGATTATATAAACATTATACATGGCAATTCTGGAAGTTATTACCAGAGATCGGGTAACCTTATAAATAACTCGGGCTACAGAGTTATTATAGGCAAGATCAGGTAGAACCAATGGATATAGGTAATATCCAATCAAATATTAATGATTCCTACTAAGTGTCAGCAAACTCTATAACCCGGGCCAATATCGCCAACAAAAGGGTTCTACTAGACAAAGACAGTAGGAATTTGATAGAAATGTAAAAAAGTATCAATCAAACAATGTAGATAAATTAGCCTCGGAAGAACTTCTAATAATCCAAATTACCAAAATAACCGAATTTTTACTGCATTAATAGACACAAATTTAACTAAGTATTATAGACGATAAAGTTATAGGATTCAGAGAAATAGAAATACCACCAATACATTTTTCCACTATTAGTGGAAAAACACTCAATTAAGTACGAAGTACAGTACTAATTAATTAATTACTAAATTTCAATTCAGATCCGTTTGAAAAAGAAAAGTTTATCACAACGGAAATATCAATTTATTATAGGAAAAGGCTTATTGACAGTACTGAATTCAACAATAAATTTAGAAAAGGGAACAATTACGTTAAATAATCAAAAACTAAAGCTTTTAAATAATACATACTTAGTAGAACAAATTTGCAATTTAGATCCAGTGGACAATGACATATGGGGACTTTTAAAATTAAATCATCTAAACAAAACAGAATATCAAGAATTAATAAAATTATTAAGAGATTTGAAAATTTATTTTTTAAGGATGGGGATAAATTAACAAGTATTCCATAAATAAAACACGAGCTTATTACAACAACTATAAACAAATTAATTCCAAATTAAATAGATATCCTCCCCAGCATGAATTAGAAGTTAGAAAACAAATTAAAGAGATGGAAGATTAAGAAGTAATTAGAATTATTCCAGTCTTTCAATAGTACATTTTCTCTCGTGTTGAATAGTGCCAAGCGACTGTTCTGCGATCTAATTTATGTTCCCAACTAACTCTTCCCAATGTTGACCAGCATTTGTATGAATTTCTTCTCTAATTGTAGTGGACATGTTGGACTTTATTTCGGGGTTTTGCAGTTTTTGGAGATCTAAATGTTTTCTTCTGCTGCAGTTGTTTGTATTAATTTTTCTTATTTGCAGCTTGAAGTCGCCTGTTAGCAAATCGTGGTCACTATTGGTGTCAGCACCTCTTCTATTTCGTACATCGGTCATCGATGTCTGAACCCATCGACACTCCACTTTTGCGTTGAAGTTACCTATTAGTACAATGATGTCTGATTTTCTAGTACTATTAAGTGCTGTGGTGACTTGTACATTGAATTCATCCTTGATGTTATCTTCTGGGTCCTCATAGCATTGTATTACAGTGTTGTGTCGAATTTTACACTTGAATCTAGCCATTATTACTCTTTCTGAGATAGGTTTCCATGATTCTAGAGAGCTTTTCGTTTTTTTCGTAATTATTATTGCTAAACTGCTTTCTACTTTAAATTGCTTTCCACATCATCTTGTTTCCATTGGCCGTTTCACATTCTCCATTTCCAGTCCATCTTACTTCATTTGATCTTCAAGTTGTGCTAATCTTGATGCTTCAAGAAGAGTACGGACACTACATTGTGCGAGCCGTGTCTTTTTTTTTGTGCCGAGAATCGTGTCCGTGGTTCCATTATTTATCCGAGGCATTGTTTCTGTTTCGGGAATCATATATTTCACTAGGCAAATGATTAGTCTGCCGTAGCTTTTCTACTTTTAGATGTCTGCTCCATCTATCATCTAGGAGACGAGATGTCATCATGTCATTGTTTATTATTAATCCAAACCTAACATAACATTCATTTAAGAAAAAAACGAGGAAGGTTATAGTTGCCCTTGTCAACTTTTAGATACCCATGCGTACACTATTATGTATTAAATAAATAAGAATTTCATATATTGTTATTGAACTGTTTGACAGAAAATTCAAAATATTTGTTTTTTTATATTTAATTACAAAAAAATTTATAAAAACAAAAAAATGAATTAAAAAATAAGATGAATTTAAAAAAAAAATATGCTCTGAACGAGATTCGAACCCACACTTTTCAATTAAAAGGTCGACGTCCTAACCACTAAGCCATCGATTTTTTGTTCATCTCAATTTTTTTTTAAATTATTATAGTTGCTATGGTATCACATTGTTTTTTTTGAATAACTGTTTTGAATTTTTTTAAAAATGGACGGGCGGACACACATTTTTTATGTTCGCCCGACGGACGGGCGGACACACATAGCTAGATCGATTCACTTTTCGATGCTGATTCGATACGTACCCTTGACACTATATCTAGCTCGTCTATTTCGATGCGTTACAAACGGAGGAGTAATTTTAATATACCCGATGTTCATATATGTATGCACGGGTATAAATATGACAAGAAATACTTATTTAAACAAATACAATCTTCACTTTTATTTGATTTTTTTTCCACTTTATAAAATTTATTTTGCGTTTAAACAAAAATTTAAAAAGTTTTAAAAAAAATTCTCAAATGCTTTCGAATGGCATACTGTATCGTAAAGAAATTCATTCATTTTCATAATTATTGCAGTTTTATTTGACAATATCAAATTTATCAAACTGCAATAATTCGTTAAATTTGGAAATTGTTAAAACAAGTTTCCACTTTCCACTTCAAATCAATTTAAAATTAAACGGTAGTTATTTTATTTTTATTTTAAATGGAAAAAAACACAACAAAAAAAAATTTTAAAATATTGTAAAAGTCTTGGTTGGAAGAACAATGCTACAAATTTTGGCTGAAACATGTAAGTAATGATGTAAATAAAACTTTTGGTTCAGCTTGCTTATGTGGAAAAAGTGAACTGAAAAAAAACATAAATCTAATATAAAAGCCATTTCTAATATTCCATCTGTTTCGGATGTTTTTAAGTCAAACGAATTGCATAAAAATAAGATAAAATTTGTAGAAGTAAAATTGTCATTGTTTTTTGCTGAACATAACGTCGCCTTTAACGTGGTCGATCATTTAGTACCATTACTGAAAGATACTTTCAAGGATTCTAAAATAATTCAAGAACTTAGTTTATCTCGAAGAAGTGTACTTCAATCATCAAAAATGTAATTGGAAAAGTTGAAATTCAGTCCTTAATTGAAATTTTAAAAACAAATGACCTTTCAATATTAGTCGACAAAAGCACCGATATTGTGTGTTCTAGTAAGATATGTTAATCCAATATCTGGACAAGTTGTAACAAAACTTTTAGAGTTAATTGAAATAGATGCAAAAGATTGCAGTGCTGAAAAATTATATCTTGCCTTTAAAAAATGTTTAGAAAAATATACAATACCTTTTATCAATATAACCAGATTAGCATGTGATAATTCTTCTACAATGACAGGTAAAATAAAAATTGGTAAGCAAATAGGTACGTAATTATTTTTTAAAAAGTTTTTTTTTAGGAAAAAAATATTCATTTTATACTCGATTGAAATGTGATGTGCCACATGTGCTGCTTTTTAATTGCACTTGCCATTCTATTGCTATAGCTGCATCTAAAACTTGTACCAATATTCGATCAAAATGTAAAAAATTGCTAAGAAACGTAGCTAGTTATATGTCTCAAAGTGCTAAATCTTCAGCAATACTTCTAGAATTCCAAGATTATATTAACATACAACGTAAAAAATTTCTAGCACCATCAAATACAACGTGGCTAGTTTAACATAATTGCATTACAAGAATACTTGAAAACTTGACAGCATTTTTTTAGCTGAATCTATTTAAACTAACCGTGGCTGCAAAGCAAGTGAAATTTCAAAATTTAAGATGGACCAAGATTTCAAGAAATTATGGAAAATTAAAAGTTATTTTTTGTTTTTAAAATATAGTTTAAACTAGTTCAATGAATTTAATGCACTATTTTAAGGACGGCAAGTATTAATTCATATATTGTATGAACGATCAAAACAATTATTATACCAAATTGGTCAAAATTTTTTAATATGTACTAGAATTTATGAAAAACCTTCTATATTCTGACTTTGATAATACCGAAGATCAATATTTAGTTGAAATAGAATCTGTTTATATTGGACCAAAATGCCAACAATATATGTTTGCTAATCTTAGATCAAATGATATTATAGAAATTAAGAACGACTGTAAAATGTTTTATTTAGTAAGTTTTCGAGAAATTAAAAAAGATTAATTGACGTTAAAGAAAAGTTTAAATATCTAAAGTTTTTGTCACCGGATATTGCAATAAGTTCTAACTCAAGAATCGACTGTCCTGAGTTTTCATGATAGAATACGAAAAAACTAAATTTGCTTTGGAATGGAGGAATTTACCGTATATAATAACAGAAGATAAAAAGAAAGATTTAAGTAATGTTCCAATTGACGAATTTTGGCATCAAATATCGAATTATAAAAACTATTCTGGTGAATTAATATTTCCGGAATTGAAAAACGTTGCAAAATATGTTTTAACTGTAGTTCCTATATCAAAACTAAAAAACGTAACAAAATTGGTAACGAATGTTTGAATGCTATGTGCATAATACGATCTTCTTTAAAACACCAATAAAAAAGATTGCATTAATTTTAAAGTTACAGAAAATCATTTAAAAAATTTCAAATCAGAAATTTATAAAACAAATTAATGTAGGTATGTAAAATCATTTCATATAAATATTTTGTTTTAGTTTTTTAGTTATTATTTACTGTTTTAGTTTTTTTTTAAATTTTTACCTTTTTTGTTCTGTTTTATATTATTTGTTGTTTTTTATTAAGTTTTTGTTTACCAACGGATACAATATGAATTCAAATAAATTTTTATTAATAAAAAAAATATAAAATTGACTTATGTTTTGCATGTGGGAAAAAAAGGGAAGTTTTTAGTCTAGTAATTCTATGTTTTTAGTTGACGTGTGGGAAAAAAAGGGAAGTTTTTAGTTGACGTGTGGGAAAAAATGGGAAAATTTAGTCAACTCAAGGGAAATTTGGTTTCGTCAGTCCCACAACACTGCATACAACATAGATAAATAAAATATCCGAAATAAGAATGACATTTGAAGACTGCGAACTCGAGCATAACCACCTTAAATGCTTAAAAATATTTTTATACCTTTCACCTATGAAATATGAAAGGGGTAAATTAACTTTAGTATGGTGTTTGTAACCACCTAAAGGAAGCGAACAAGATATGGAAAAGTATATATATTTCTGATCAGCTTGACCTCCTCAATCGATATAGTCCGTCCGTCCGAAGGCACGATAACCCAAAAACTAATCCAGCTATCTTCATGAAAGTTAAACTGTAGGTTACTAGTACTGAAAGTACCCTAATCTATTTGTTATTTTATTTACTAAAGGATAGGTGTACGTTTTCTAATCATGAATAATAATAATAGAATAAAATATTACTTACTTTAAACAAAGCAGTATAAAAATCGTTCGGGATAGGCAATCATATATATAATACACAAGTGTTGGCGAGACATTGCCAACATGTAAAAAAATATGGCACATTAAAATTGTTATAAATATTCTTCACACAATAAATAATGATGGCAATACTTATATTTTAAAATGTATTTCCCCTACATGAATAAAGAAAAAAAAATTAAAACTATTCATATCATAGAGGAACGATACGATACAAATTGAGATCTACGAAATGTTTATTTTTGTTCTTTTTTTCTAAAACAAAATTTAGAAGTAAAGAGAATATAGAACAGAGGAGAATAGAAATTCGTTTTTGTTTTAATTCGTTTGATGGCTATATTCAATATTTTAAATTGTTCCTACCTAGCGTTGCCAGACGTCCCGATTAATCGGGATTGTCCCGTTTTCAGAGATGTTTTCGAGTGTCCCCAAAAAGTGTCTTGGGGACGGCCAAACGTCCCGATTTATATTTATTATAAAAATCAAAATTAAATTTATGAAATACATAATTAAATAATTGTTGACCGGCCCAAAATTAAAAATCTGAACGTACCCTGCTCAAATACGGTACATTTTAATTTAGTACATTTTAGATGCCGACAAGTGGTAACACTGCTCAGTGATACAAATTTTATTTTTAATCAATACAACAAAATAGCTTCTCATAAGTGGGTTTGCGTGTTTTCCAAAATGTCTAAGGAATTTCCTGAACAATATATTGATATATTTCATATGTGCGAATATTTATTTTCTCTACCCGGACATAATGCCAATGTGGAAAGAATTTTTTCGCTTATGTCAATTCAGTAGACGGATTAACGGAGCAGACTTTTACCAGAAACAGTAGAAGCTATTTTACAGTGCTTGGTAAATTTAGATCAAAATTGCAGCGAAATGTACCATTATATTTCAAAAAATAAAGATATTTTAAAAGCTGCTAAAAGTAGCAATAAATACTGACTTTGTACACTAACAACCTTTAGTATTCAATACTAATAAAATCATATTTTTTAATTTATTATTCATTCTATTTATTATATTTTTTAATTTATTATTTATTCATTAGCTTAACAGAATTTTTATATAAAACAAAACAAAACGTCAAATTTTGGAAATGCTGTACATACATAAACTTGATAGTTGCGAATTAAAAATAATTTATTTTTTTATTTTTTAACTGAAATAAAGTTAACAATTGCTTTGATTGTTTGAATATTTTGAAATACAAAAAGAGGAGTTCCAAATTTTGACGTTTTATCAAATTAAAAAACAATTCTGTGATATGTTTTCGTTGTGTAAAACTAATAAAAGGCTGTCAATATTTTTTTTTTTTGCTGTAAAATAAAAGTACAATTTTATTTAAGACTGAAATCGTACCAAATACAGAAAAGAAAACAGAAAAATATTGTGTTATACAGAAGAAAATATTAACATCTAGCGCTATAAGAAAAATGCAACGCACGATAAAATTTTGTACTGAACGAATTGTATTGTGTAGCGATTTTCAATTGACGTTTAAGTGTTTACATTTAAATGTAAAAAGTTTTTGTTTACAAGATTTTTCTGATAATTTTTGAAAGTAAAGCATTTCTTAAATAAAAATATAAATTGATTAAAAAATAAAAAATATAAGATTAAAAATAACATACGCGTTTGATGAATTTTAAAAATTGGAATTTTAGTAATATTTTAAATAAAAGAATAATTAGCATAGAAATAGAATTATAAAAACGATTTTGAATATAATAGAAATTTTCCGTTGTTTCCATAATTTAAATAAAAAAAATATATACCAAAAATCACTCAAAATCAAATGTCATTTAATTTAGCTGCAAATTGTTCCATACAACAATTTAGCGCTAGATGCATTCTGAGCGCGACTATTGCTTAAATTTTTTTGAAGATTTTTTACATCAAAAAAAAGTGCACAAAACCAATATATTATCAGGGTAGGTTACATGCAAAAAAAAAAACTTAAAAAAGGCATTTTATCAGTGATGTGGTGTTTTTCGTTGTTTATTCAAATATTACAAAAAGAAGAGCAATCTTTTATTTTTTTAAAACGATAATCAATCAAACTATTAATACACAAATTTGTTAGCGAGACGTAGTTATTTAACATCACAATTCATTTTCATACAAAGAAATTCGATCATCAATTGTATTGATAGAACTGCAACAGATATGTATTTTAAATAGAATATAGAGGCAAATATAAAACAAAAATTAATATGAATTGAATTTTTTTTTTATTTTTGTTAAAATTGTAATAGGAAAGCCGGTGTGATATGCAGAAAGATTTTAAAGTAATAAAAATATTAAATTTTTAGTTTTTCACTAATAAAATTAGTAACGCGTTCGAAAATAAATCTTTTTTTAGCTGTAATTTATACAAAACGTATAGGTATTAAAAATTCATACGTATAATTTGCCTACAAAAATGCTTCACAAAGTATTTCAAAATGACAGTATTAGGTATTAAATGCTAGAAGAGATAAAATACTTAAGCAAAAATGCATAAAAAAACCTGTGCAATTGCACACGGGTCCTACAGGGGTCATTTTAAAACCAAGATTTAAAATTCTGGTGTCCTTTGTTGTAAATTTTTTTTACACTTCACTGATTCAATATTTTCCGATTTATTATAATGTTTATTGTTTATAAGTCACTATATATTTATACCCGTGCATACATATATGAACATCGGGTATATTAAAGTACTCCTCCGTTTGTAACGCATCGAAATATACGAGCTAGATATAGTGTCAAGGATACGTATCGAATCAGCATCGAAAAGTGAATCGATCTAGCTATGTGTGTCCGTCCGTCCGTCCGTCAGCTTGATAACTCAAAAACTATAAGAGCTAGAGTTCTGAAATTTTCACAAAGAAATTTTTAGACAATTTGTAGGTTCCCTATTGTTTTTGGTTAAAATCAGACAAAGGCTTCGGGTAGCTGCCATACAAATTTTTCGAAATTATATGAATATTTTCAAAATTAATAACTAAATAGAAACCAAATATAAAAACAAACAAATTGTAGTTTAATTATTAATTGGTTCATGGGTTAGTGGTTAGGACATGTTACTTGTAGCAAAAATGTCTCGGTTCGAAATCAGGCTAAGAAAAAAATTTTTTTTTTTTTTAATTCATTTTTTTTGTTACCTATTTATTTTCTTTTTAATAAAATATATGTATTTATTTTATGTATGAAAAATTTTATTTTATAGAAAATTTGACAGAAAACTCTCATTTATATTAAAAATTATTCATTTTTTTTAATATTTCTATAAAAAAAATTCAAAACTGTTATTTAAAACAAACAATTGATACCATAGCAACTACAATTATTTAAAAAAAAAATTAAGATAAATAAAAACTCGTTTTGTAGGCAAATTATTCATTGTTCTATGGTGTAGTGGTTAGGACATGGGATTAGTAGTCAAAACGTTTCGGTTCGATTCCTGGCTGAGGAATATTTGTTTTTTTTTTTTAATTTATCTTAAAACTCTCATTTATAAATTATTTATTTTTTTTTAATACATTTTTAAAAAAATTCAAAACAGTTATTCAAAACAAACAATTGATACCATAGCAACTATTATAATTTAAAAAAAAAATCGAGATGAATATAAAGTCGATGGCTTAGTGGTTAGGACGTCGACATTTTAATTGAAAAGTGTGGGTTCGAATCTCGTTCAGAGCAAATTTTTTTTTTAAATTCATCTTTTTTTTTAATTCATTTTTGTTTTTATTAATTTTTTTTGTAATTAAATATAAAAAAACAAATATTTTGAATTTTCTGTCAAACAGTTCAATTGCAATATATGAAATTCTTATTTATTTAATACATAATAGTGTACGCACGGGTATCTAAAAGTTGACAAGGGCAACTATAATCTTCCTCGTTTTTATGAATTTTAATAGTTTTGATTAAATTTTCAAATATTAATTATCGTTTTTTTTTTTTTTTTTTTTTTTTTTTTTCTTTATTCAATTCACAATATAGTAACAATTCATATTTAATTTAATAATATAGGTATTAATGTATGGGTAAATCATTATATAAAGTAATAGTAATATTTAAATAATATACACTAAAAAAAAATATTGTTTTTTTTTAATGACCCTAGCCTTAGCTTTTTGGTCTCGTAATTTTTTAAAATTAGGTTCAAACGTCAGACAATATCAATATAAACGAAACATTATTTATTTAATAGGTTTAGAGATTAAAATCAAATAATTAAAATTAAAATAATTAAAGTTAAAAAAAAAAAAAAATATATATATATATATATATATTCAATTATCTTTATTTTGCACTAAATGTTATTATTGTTCTCACATTCTTGTGATACTAAAATGAAAGTTTTTATTTTTTTTTTTAAAATTGTAAGATTTTCAATTATTTTTAATTCGTTAGGTAATTCATTAAAAGATTTTAGACAATTGTACAAACAATTACTTTTTTGCTTATTACTTTTGAAAAGTTGTAAATAAAAATTTGCCTTATTCCTAGTGTTGTGACTATGTATATCAATATTCCTATTTAATATAAAATTATGTTTTATTACGTTATTAATAATTTTGTACGCCACTATATATAGTTCTTTTTTACAAATATTTGAGAAGCTTAAATACTGCTCTGTATACAATATTCTTGTTGGAAATCTTGTAGGATAAAAGTGAATTATTTTTACAGCTCTTTTATGTAGGATATCTAGCTTATTTAACGCA
This sequence comes from Dolichopus griseipennis, assembly GCA_963082915.1. NCBI lineage: Eukaryota > Metazoa > Arthropoda > Insecta > Diptera > Dolichopodidae > Dolichopus > Dolichopus griseipennis. The sequence continues at coordinate 301,067,734 of OY720441.1, read as the reverse complement.
AATTGAGTGGATCTACTCCAGATTGGATTGAGGTATGTGATGTTAGATAAAATATACGAAGAATATATAATATAAAGAACTTCCTTAGAGAGTAAATTCCTAAGCCGTCGTAGGATGAAAATGTAAGGGCTAATTTTCATATTAACGTGTTCAACGTTATTTTTGCTATCTAAAATTAATCCCAAATAGTTGAAAGTTTTAGTTATCTCCAAATTATAATTTTTGTAAGATAAATTAAAATTTCTTAAAATTTTATTCTCAAAAATTAGGATTTTTGTTTTCTTAATATTTAACAAGAGTTTATTCTTATTAAGCCATTCCTCAACGATATATAGATCATGGCTAATTGAACTTTTTAAGGATTCCTCACTATCTGCAGCATATTTGATTACTGCATCATCAGCATAGAGTTGAACAGCCCCTATTAATAATAACCGAGATATATCATCAACATATAATTTAAATAAATCCGGGCCTAAGATGGATCCTTGCGAAACTCCTTTTTTTACTATTGTAGCGGTACTGATATAATTTTTTATTCGAACACTCTGTTTCCTGTTTTCTAAATACGACTTGAAGAAATTAATCTGATCTTCATTAAATTTGATCATTATAAGCTTATGTAGAAGCACTTGGTGATCAACACAATCGAAAGCTTTCTGGAGGTCCAGGAAAACACAGGCAACATATTTTTTTCGATCTATATTAGTGGTAATAAAATTAGTGAGTTCTAAACAGGCAGCAGTAGTGTTAGAGTTTTTTTCGAATCCAAATTGCTCTTTATGCAAAATTAGATTTGTTTGGAGGAAAGAATCTAATCTATTTTTTATTATTATTTCAAAGATTTTTGATAGAGCACTTAAGATTGATATAGGACGGTAATTGGATTTGTCTGTTGCAGAACCACTTTTGAAAACTGGAACAATAATTGCCATCTTTAAGGACTCTGGGAAAATTGAATTTTGAAAGGATTTATTTATAAATTTTACTAATATTGGACTTAGATGTAAGGAAAATTTTTTTATGAATTTAGTAGATATACCATCATATCCTGTAGCTGCAGATGATTTTATTACCTCTTCAAATTATGCAAACTAACTGTGCAGATGATTACCTCTTCACAGTTAGTTTGCATTAGATTTAAACTATGGTATATATTTCTAGGAAATTGGCTTAAGTACGTGTAGTCAATCGGATCAGAAGGTACATTTAATTCCTCTGTAACATTTGTAAAAAAATTATTCATTAATTCAGCTATTTCTTGTTCATTCGTTAATTTAAAGTTATCATTTTCGAGTACTTTAATTGAAACATTATTTGTAGAATTTGTATTAAACATAACTTTTTTGTATAAGTTCCATAACCTTTTACTGTTAGTTGGATCGCGGATTACTTCATTCGAGTAATATAACTTTTTAGCTTGAACAATAAGGTTTCTTATTTCTTTCTTACAATTCTCATACAAGTTTACGATATGAGAATCAAGAGGATATTTTTTCTTGTGTTTATAATAAAATTCACGTAACTTTATTTTTTGGATAATTTCATTCGTCATCCATTCATTTTTGCGCCTAGTTTTTTTTAATGGTATAGTGTGGGTATTTTCATTAATTATTATAGTGAGTTCTTGAACAAAATTATCGAAATTATCTATAGAATTAAGTCTTATCCAGGGGCTACTCTTTTCAATATTCTCATAATCAATGATGGTTTTAAAGTGGGACATATTTTCTTTTATTGGCTTTTGATTAATACCTATAAAAAATCTTTGATGATCAGAGAGTGTGGTACTAACAACATAGAAGAAATACTCAAATTTTATCATATCTGTTACAAGATGATCAATGATAGATTTAGATGTTTTTCCTATTCTTGTAGCGAAGTCTTCCGAAATTTTATTATAGATAGCAAAACCATTGCTAAGTAAAATATTTTTATAATTTATAATATCTTGGTTATTTATATTTAATATATTTAGATTGATATCTCCTAGTATAATCGTATTTGTGTATTTTGAAATTATTTCATCTACTTTCAAGAGAAAGTCGTTTACTTTAGTTTCATGAGACCTGTATATACCAATAATATTCATATTTTGTTTTAATAATTTAACTACTAATATATTTGATTTCTGGAATTCTTCTTCTACGACTACAGAACTAGATATTTTTTCATTCACATAGATTGCTACGCCCCCATAGGATTCACGTCTATTTGAAAAGTAAGGTATATAACCAGGTAAATTAAAAAATTTATTCTCAGAATGACTTATCCATATTTCTGTTAAGACAATAATATGAATATCATATTTATAGGTGTTTATTAATAGTTCTAATTCATCTAATTTATTTCGGAGACTTTGTATGTTAAAATATAAAATATTTAAATTACTTTTATATGTCATATTGATTGAATGATTGTCTACCTCTGAAAAATAATCCACTTTTAGATTATCTGCAATATTAACATTATCAGCTGATATCATTATTTGGTAAATAAGTAAAAATTAATTTGCAAGTTGAGATAAGCAGTATATAAGAAAAATAATAGGTGTAAGCTGTGCAGTAGTATTTTAAGAAATAGATTTTATAAAAAAAAATATATTTGTTAATTGTATTTAAAAATAAATAAGAAAATAAAGAAAAATATTTAAATAATTGGTTTTTGTAATAGAATTTTAAGTTTAAATTTGTAAGAAGAATTAATATAAGTGCTAGTAGAATAATATATTTGTTGTAATTTATTTTTAAATATGTTTGTAAAAAATAAATGTGTAGATTTTGAAAGAAATATATAATTAGTTGTACAAAATAATTAAGATTTAAAAACATATAGAAAAATATTAAAATTGAACCATAGTGTGATAAAGTTATGAAATATATATTTGAGGTTATGTTAAATGTGAATATTAAAAATTCCATATAAGTATATATATAGCTTAAAGCAAAATAATATATAGTTATTAAATAATATATATTTGTGGTTATGTTAAATATAAATATAAAAACTTCAAAATCTAAAACAAAGTAGAAAAAATAATTAAATTTGTATATAAGTGGTATATATGTATTTTTTGCAAAAAGTATATAAGTAATTCTGTCATATGATATAATTTTATGTTTGTTTTGATTATGTTTGATAATGTCTAAATAATAAGTACATAAAAAAAATTTTAAAGTTGCAGGTGATAATATGATAATATATTTAATTGTTTTTAGATTTGTAATAAGAATTAATATAGGTGCTAATAGAATAGTATATTTGTTGTGATTAGTTTTTAAATATATTTGCAAAAGATATATGTATAGTTTTTGTAAAAAATATATAATTTGTTCTACCATATAATAAAATTTTTTAAATTTCTAGAAAAATATTGAAGTAAAAAAATATTGAATTGAAGTTGAATGTAATAAAGTTATTAAATATATATTTGAGGTTATGTAAAATGTAGATATAATAATTTTAATATAAGTGCAAATATAATTTAAAACAATGAAAAAAATAATTAGACTTATATATAAGATGTATATATGTAATTTTTGTAAAAAGTATAAATATTTGTTTGAGATTATATTTATTAATATGAAAGCAAAAAAGCTAATTGTTTGTTTACTGAATAAAAATTGAATTTTAAAATGATTACAAATATTATGATTATGTTCATGTTTAATAATTATTAGAATAATTGTTAGAATGTGACAATAAAGATAAGATATAGTGCAATTACATATATGTTTTGGAATTTTACCTATTTTATTGTAATTATTCATTAATTTGAAAATGTTTTTTAATAAACAAAATATCATTACTAGAAGATACCTTATACACTTTGCTAATCTTGTTCCGTCGAAGAAAAATTTGATTATTTTTAACACAAAGAAATTCAAAATTAAGTGAAGACTTAATTTGCTTTGCCTCATTATAGAGTTTTGACTGCAATGGGGTGAAATGATGTCTAAGGAAAATTTGTTTTCCCTTTTCTGATTGCAAATTCCATTCTTCAATATAAAGATGAGGATACGTTTTTTTCTTCGTTAGCAAATCATTTTTTATCGTGACAGAGGCTAGTCCAGCTATAAAATTAGGAAACATATCCACATTATTATTTTTTTTAGCTGATTTATTGCCATCCCCCAGTGTCACTGCGTCATTTCTTTCAAAGTCACTTTCATCATCACTGATTTCACCTTCTGGCATTATGACCATGGATACATTGCTTTTTGATGGGCAACTGTCACATTTCCAGAAAGTTTTCCCCTGTTTAACAGCGTTGAAGATCGCCTTAGTTACCTTAACGCAGTTAACATGGAAGAAACTGAGACACACAGCAGAGCATTGTATTGCTCTGGAATTGCCGGTAATATTTTTGTTACAAACTGGACAAATTTCAGACATTATGGTTCACTATTATTTAATTATTTAAGTATTAACCGAAAAAAGTAAGTTATAAAAAATTATAAAAATTGCAATTATAGTTTTTTTTTTTATTTGTTTTTTTTTTATCTGTTATAAATTATAATTAATGTCTGATGCACTTTTATACAGTGTATAGTAAAAACAAATTATATGTAAGTTTTTCTTATATTTTACTTTTGATATATTTTGATATTATTTTATATATTTTTAACTTATATATATTATTATATATATTATTTTAAATATTTTTAACTTTTTTTATTCGAATGTTATTTTAAATAAATTTTTTTATTTTTTTTTTTTAATTTTTATTTATTTTATTAATTTTCGATTATACTTCGGAATAATTTTATTGAAAATAAAAATTTCAATTAACCGTTGAAATATTTTTCTAACTTAAAATTTATTTTTATTTGAACCGAATTTAAAGATATTATTTTTCAATAATCCGTTGAAAACTTTTAATCGTGTAGGAAGACTTTTTGCCTCGTAGCTACTGCACCAAAAATATTACTTTATTATATTTAAAGAAACAAATCCAAATTTGATGTTAAAACCACTTTGGAACTTTATTAATTAAATTAATATTTGATTTACAAGGTTTATAAATGTTTTAAAAAGTAAAATATCAGCAATTACATTTAATTATATTTATTAATTCTAAGGAAAAATATATTGACACATGTTAATATTTATTAATTTAAAGTTCGATTACTTTTAAAAACATGGTGACATTAGGTCAACGTTAATTTATGTTTTTAAGTTTACAAAATTTTTAATAAAGGTAAATGAAATTATATTAGGTTAGTGTTTATAACTTATATTAGGTTAGTATGTAATGTTAGTGTACGTAACTTTCGCCCTAAATAACTAAAAAAATCATAATAGATAAAAAATAACAAAAAAATAAACACCCAGGATTAACTAAAAAAAAAAAAAGTAAGAAACAGTCAGTCGGTGCAACCGACTTAGCAATATCAAAATATGGTTCAAATTTAATGAGAAGTTCACAAGTCATTTTAAAACCATAAAGACTTTTACCAGTTTAATTGTAAGACATAGCTAACCAAATTAACTTTATAATACTAAAAACATTTTCTAATTATTTTATCAATTCAAAAATTCTTACTAATTTATCTATTTAAAAATATTAAAAAACAAATAAACTTGAAACAAATGGATTCGTAAATGCAATAACAAAATTACATATTTAAAACATTTTATCCAATTTTTATCCTCTCCAGTTGTCGCAGTGTGTTAGGTCGCCTTTCAAATTTCACAATTAATTTTCCATGCCATTGATGCTCTTTCTTCTATCCAGAATGATGTGAGGCGCAACTGAAGTAGTTGAGCCATTGTTTGAGTATCGGCTGGTATACCATCAATACCTGCAGCTTTGTTACTTTTGAGTTTTTTGATGGTTTCTTTTATCTCACTTAAGTGTTGGTGGATCTATGTAGATTCTTAGGTCTGATTCTGTTGTGGCTTTCATTGTTGGTACTTTCGTTAGTCGTTGGTTGATTATTGCTGACTGCTTCGAAGTGTTGTTTCCATCTTGAAGTTTGGGCTTCCGTATTTTCTAATATATTTGTATCTCTGATTGGATGAGCTGTGTTATTTTTGCGACTTGTGAGTTGGTTTACTAGTCGATGCAATTCACGCATGTTTTATTTATTATTTTATTTATTTATTTTAAAAATTTTTAAATGACATTTTATATTTTTTAAAAAATAGTGCTAAATGCCATGTATACTTAATTCTATGTAATACAATATTAATTGTGGGGTGATAAATTTAAACTAATTAAAAAAAAAAAAAAAAAATTTAAAAAATTATATTATTAGAAGAAAAAAAAAAAAAAATTATTAAATTAATACAATTAATACAAGAAAAAATTATAAGCAGATTAAAAACAGAAGTTATAAAAAACACCAAAATATATATATGCTACAAAATATTTAAAAAAAAAAAAAACAAACAAAGTCCAAAATTATTATATATTAATGTGCAATAATAATTATTAAAAGCTGTTAATTAGTAATTACTAATTAGTAATCAAATCATTATATGAAACAAATCTTCAATCTCACTATGTAGTACATCCTTATCTAGAAGCCATTGACAAAGTTTTTTGCTATATAGATTAAAAATTCTTATTTTCCTAATATACAATGGCAATCTGTTGAATAAACGGAAAGCAACAACGTTATAAAAGTTACGGAAAGCAGTTGTTCGAAAACTTGGAACAGACACAAAATACATGTTATTTGTACACAATGCATAAGTAACAGAAAATCTATTATTCAGATAACCCGATCTAATATAGAAAGTTTTCAACACTTTGTAGCAATACAGATGGCGTATAGACATAATTTTAGCTTCTTTAAATAGTGGCGAAGTATGATATAGACGAGGTTTTTTGAATATTCGTCGTATGACTTGTTTTTGTAAAACAAGCAGTAGTTGTATTTTATTCCATTGAGTTGCACCCCAGCAAGTAATTCCATATTGAAGCTTGGATTGAAAAATACCATAATAAAAAATTTTCATTACTTTCGAAGAACAGACATTTTGTAAGTAAAACTGCGTAGACTAGAACAAAAATATCGTCTTAAGGATTCAGTCTGTAAGGACCAATTCATTTTGTTATCAATGATAACACCTAAATACTTGAAATGCTCTACTATTTCAATATCGAAGCAATTATTACTACATAATATTGAATTATTAAACATACAACTTCCACTACAAGTACAATACATTTGTTTTAATTTAAATTTGTTACACTCTGGTGCATGATACTTAAATTGAAATGTTGTTCTGGTTAGCGTGTTGTTAATTTTGGTACTCTATCATATCGAAGAATTTTCTTTTGTCTTTTCTGGAAGCTTTTTTGATCTGCTTCGCTAGGGTTCTATATTGTTGGTTCCCTGTACCGGTATTGGCCAGCTGTTTCAGGGTTCTTCTCTTATTTATGAGGTCCCATGTTTCGTCAGAGCTCCATGTTTTCTTTTCTGACTTTACGAACCCGATTGCCTTTTCAGAAGTTTCTTGTATTTTAGCCATAATGTTTTTCCAGGTGTGGTCTTGATCTGGTTGTAATATTTTACGAAGCAAAGTTATTTGCGATCTGGACATTTTGGAGTTTGCAGATAGTTTGAAGCGTTTGCGCTTGTTGTTACATAGCTTCTTTCTATATAGTTTGGCCATGAAGTCTCCTGTGAGCAGTTCGTGGTCACTATCTATTTGCTCTCCTTCTGTTTCTTACATCTGTAATAGAATTTCTCCATGTTCCACTGGCGCAAATGTGGTCAATTCGGCTTCTAGTGTGGCCATTGGGAGAAATTCAATTATATTTATGGATGTCCTTATGAGGTAATATGATACCATAGATGGCAAGCCCGAAGGTTTGACACAACTCAATCAATCTGTCTCCTTTATTGATCTTAACTACAAGTTCATATTTTCCCATAATATTTCTTAAACCGGTATTATCATTGACAACTTTCGCATTTAGATCACATATTAGTATGACTATGTCCATCTTGTGAATTCTTTGCAGCGTGGATGTTAGTTGTGTATAGAATTCTTCCTTTTTTTCTGGTTCGGCTTCTTCGGTTGCCACGTAACATTTTAATATGATGTATTTTGCCGCGTAACATTATAATATGGCGTATCCATGGTGTTCTTGATTTGTTTCGTGATTAAGATATCTACTCCGCTTTCTCCTCCTGTATCTTTTCCGCTGAATAGCACGGTTGCTATAATAAATAATCCACCTTGGCAGTGGAAATCTCACCGTTATTATTCCATCTCATTTCGCTAATTCCTAGGATGTTGATGCTTCACAAATAGTTCGGACGTTCCATTGTCCTATTCGTATCATTGTTTTCCTGCTGAAGGTCGTTACCGGGAGATTATTTGTGTATCCGAGGCTTCTAGTGTTATTGCAAATCTAATGAACGTTACGAGATCCGACATTTTTTTATCTTCTATTTTTATCTTTATTATCATCAGTGTTACCGCGTAAAATTTTTCAAAATTTCTAAAACTACATAGGTCAAATTTGGTTCTATATTCTCGATGTAAGTGAAAGGAATTTTTCCTTTCAGTTAGTTTGAGAAACTTTACCCTTCCTACAGATCCTATAAGCTTTCGATCGAATTGACGCCAAACGAGCGTAATTCCGAAACTAAAAAAGATGGAACCTCCAAATTCGGTATATGGCAGTCTATTCCTATTTTCTTAAAGACCTTAAAATTTGGAACCCATTGGAGTAGTGGTTCTGTGACCACCCACACAACTTCCAAGACCTTAAAGTATATATTCGAAATTAATAAATATAATAACTTGAAACAAATGTAGAAACTTCAAATTTGATACAAGGGTGTTCTTTACTATTTCCTGCGTGTCCCCGATATTTGGATATTTGGACTCAATTGGAGTGGTGGTTCAGATAACTCTCTTAGACAAAGATTTAAAAGCTTATCATCGAAATTAATAAATATAGTAACTTTAAATTTGATAGACGAATAATTGGAGTCGTAGTTCAGGTACCTCCCACATTCTTACAAAGCCCTAACACGCATATCTTCGAAATTAATAAGGATAAAAATTTTAAATTTAGAACACGAGTGCTCTTTCCTATTTGTTTTCTTATTTAATACTTTTATATTTTTAAAAGGCTACGAAGGTAATTATATTTTAGTATAAATAATATTATATTTTTTATTTTATAAATTAAAAACTAAAATATTTTCTTAATAAACGAATAAATTTTTTTTTTTAATTTTGGTTATATCAGATATTTTATTGAATTATTACTATAGGTAATATATAATTAAGAAATTGCGTCAAAGATACTTGAATGTATGTTAAATTTATTTTTATATTGAAATGAATTATATGAAAGTTTTAAATTTCTCTTTATACATATATTTTCACAAATTAATATTTCTTAGGAATACCTTTGAGTTTAATCAAAATTAGTGTCAAAGATAACAGGAGAATTATGATTGTAATAGTTATTTATATAAGTGCTAAAATTTTGTTTCATAAATATAAAAAATGAAAATTAACCAATTCTAATCCGAATATTTCAATCTGTAATTAATCTTTTCCATACCTGTAACCTGAATCAGGTCATATTTCAAGGAAAGGTAAACAGGATTCATATAAATCTATAAATTAAATCAAACCAGAATTTTTTCAAATTTAAAGAATTAAGATACATGACGTAATATTGACACCTTTTCCCTAGACAAATTTAAGTGATACCAAATGGATCACTTCGCATGCTACACCTTTAAGAATAGCCAAACGAGATGATTTTGCAAACTAACATCACATCAAATTGGCGTAAATCTATACCATACAACAGGTATGAAAATCACTTTTGAGCCTTCAAGAATAGTCAATCAACACTTTTGGGATACGCATAATTAATTTCAAGAATAGGGTTGCATATAACGGAGCCCATATTTTAAAGCTAAGTTGAATGTAATTGCTCAATCCATTATATTTTTATAACATTTTTAAAAATATAATGGATTGAGCAATTGCATTCATAAAAATTGCTCAATCCAATTGCATTCATAAGATTGGTCAATGTTAGACTGTTTTACGGTACTTAAAAGGGTTGAATAGAAAACAGAGAGAGAAGCTGGCGATCATTTAAATATAGTACATCTATGGCCTTTGCATAAAACTTATTATTTGATTAATTTTTGTGCGTAAAATATTTTTAAAACATGTATTCTATCAAAAATTTTACAACCGTAAAGTAAAAGAACAAATTGTCGTGCATCGTTAATAGGTAGTTTTATAACATCTTACATTTTTACATCTAATCATAAGTCTCCTTAAAATTATAATTATATCATCTGTGCATTTTACTTACGGTAATTTTTCTTTTACTTTTTTTTGATCTACTTTAAAAATTTCTTTAAAGCCGGGTAATAAATCACCTGATTCAAAAAAACTTAAGTCACTTCTACATTGAGCAAAACATTCGACATGATGCCACAATGCTTGCCCACCATATTTAGCTCCCACTTCTGTATCAAATACTGTTTTCCGAATTTGAATATCTCCCTTTGTTATAATTTGTTCACAACCACGACAAATGGAGCGCGAACTCTTTGCGTATTCAATACCAAAATCATTTAGTACACCATTCCCCTTTCCTGATCGTTTTTTTCCTTTACCTGATTTATGTAAAGCAATACCACAACCAAGTTCAGCTAAATAAATAAAATTAATACTTAATTACATAATATATATTATATACATATATATATACATATATTATATATCTTACCAATTTTTTTTCTAATTTTCTTTTGGTCGATCAAACTAATATTGCTAAAGTTAGCAATATCTCCTTCAGATTCTGGTCGTTGTTTATTAAAAAAACAATGCTCATGAAACCAACTTGCCTGTTTTGCATCTTTTGCATATGACGACTATAAATAAAATATTTTTAGTCCCCATAACAGTTTGTAAAATAATAAAGAAACAGTAACAAATTAAATTTTATTTTTAACCTTTAATCACAGACGTGACGTAAAATTTACGTCGATGAAATTTCTTTGTTTAGAAATTTATTTAATAAACGCAGTAAGCCATGCAATTTTTTTTTATTCGCATATTTTATTTGTCTCTACATGTCAGCAATTGCTAATATTTCTTTATGTTACTTGAATACGAGAAATTGGAGAATTGGTGTAAAAAATACGTCACCGCTATGAATAAGTTTTTTTCTCTTGGAAGTTTTTTAGGTCACATCTGTAAATATGTAAGTATTTTAAACAGAAAATTTACGTCACGTTGTGTTTATGTGAATTTTTTTTTTAAATCAGTAATAATTTTTTTTAGAATTTGAAAATAAAGTGTTGAAAACAATGCCACGAAAAAATATAATTATTTGATTTACAGATGTGACGTCAAATTTACGTATGTATAGGGGTAAAAATTATGTCATCTCTCATTTACGTAACTTTTATTAGGTTTGATTAAGACTCCGGAAGTTTTAGCAGGTTTGTGTTTTTTTATTTTTTCTTAATAATTAGAAGTTTTAATTTTTCAAAAACAAAAAATTAAAATGGTACACATTTGTTTAAATTCTTTTGAGTTAATAATAAAAAATGTTTCTATTGGGGTATTATAGTTTGAATTATGATTTATTTATACAAAAAAAAACAGAAAAATTAGCTATATACATACCTATAATAATAGCCAATATAAATTTTTTGAGCTACAAAATTTCAAATAAAAAAGAAATAAAGTAGGTAAACCTAAAGATTTAATTTTTCTAAAAGTTTTTAACAAATAATAAAATGAATATTTATTAATTTATTACTGAAGCAGAGCTGAGACAACTACTTATATTCAAAACTGGAGAAGGCCTTAAATGAAGTAATGCCATTCAACACTGATGTGATGAAAAACTACTTCCATTCACCAATGTAAAATGAGCAATGATGACATAGTAGTTGATGTTGATGGTAATGATGACTTGGTAGTTGTCGTAGAAAATAATGATGATTTGGTTGTTGATGTTGATGGTAATGAATTAAATTTAGATACTTTTGGTGGTGGTAATGATGATGGAGATGTAAATATTGGTGGTGGTGATGGTGATAAAAACACTGGTGATGGTGACATTACCATGTCAAATGTAGAATCTACAAAAAAAAATTGAAATAAAAACATATATTAATATAAAAAAAATTTTTTTTTTTTACCTTCAAAGCATTCGTCCATAAAATCGATGGAATTTATGAATTTGCTGGATCCCAGAATATCCTTCATATCATCGAAGAATTCCTACTCAGAAGGTGATCCTCCTGTTGGACCAATATCCTTTTTTTCTTTCCTAAAAATAAATCTTGTTACTGTTATAAAAATATGTTGAAAAAAAAATGACATACCTATATTTTGATTTTAAATTGTGCATCCTCGATTTTATATCAGCCACAATTGCTATAATTCCATTGATTTCAAGTTCGTTTTGCATTTCTAAAATGATATGGGAATTTCTCTTAGCTTTGTTTAAGTCTCCTTTTTTCTCTTTCCAAATATTTATAAAAACTTTGAATTGTTCATCATTCCAGAAAACTTTTCTTTTTTTTCAGACATCTGCAAATAAAAATTTACTTAATATTTCATTTTTTAATATTCACATATATCATTTTTATTAAAAATTATTATTACAAATTTAAATTATATACTTACCTTTCTATATTGCAAATAAAGAATAATTATTGATTCAAATTATTTTTTTTTTATAATTAACTATGATTGATTCAAATTTCAAATTTAAAATTTCAAAACAGTTGTAATCCAAGGGTATGAAGACTCAAAAAAATTTCATACAAATTTCTAGTTAGGTACTTGGAAATTTTAACAACTAAATAACGCAGGTAACATGTTACTTTCGCGTAGTGTAAATAGGGTATTATAAATTAGAATGTTTATGTTATACATACCTTGCCAATGTTGAACGGATTTTTTAGATTTTAAAATAATTATTTTAGAACATTTATATGCATACCTATCTATATAGGTATGTACGCATGTACATACAAAATTAAATAATTTTTTAGAAAAGAAGAAATCAGTTCGAAAAAATGAAATATGAATTTATGAATGAAAAAATCATTTTTTTTTTCTTATTTTGTGATTTTTTTCTTTTCTTTGCATGAAACATGAAAATGTTTATCCATATATTATAATTCTTAATAAATGTTTACATATAACGAAAATGTAACGCACAACGAATTTTTAAAAAACGTTATAAAAAATAAAAAAATTTTAAAACATGTTTCTAGAACAAAAAAATACCATCATCAACAGATGATGATAATAATAAAATGATGGTTGTAAATTGTGACCAAGATTCCAATACTAAATATATATACATAGTAACTATATATTATTATATTATTTAATACTATTAATAATTTTTATAAATAATTTTCAATTTTTTGAAATATATTTTATTTTTTGTTGTGTTTAAGTTGGTTTTAGTACTGAATTTACTTTTAGTCATTAAAAATTAACCAAATAAAATGTTTTTTGTTAATGTTAATGATAATTCTATGTAATTTTTTATTTGGGTATTACCAAAAATTATACATATATAGATAAAGCAAGTAGAACAAAAAATGTCAATAAGAATTCTCTTAATTTTTTTCTTAAAACCATTGCCCCATATGCTATCTCTTTCTCACTAATGCTTTTTTGCACTATTCATAGAGTTTGCCTTTATAGTTTTTCTAGGTATCAAAAAATATGTGTCATATGTATTAAATATAAAAATAATAAGATTATTAAATTTTAATGATAAAATACAAGCTCCTATAAAAAAATTTTAAAAATAAACTCTGTTTTCTTTTATTTTTTATTACTTTTTTCAAATAAAACTTATTTACTAGTTATAATTTAGAATTTTGATTTTGTATCAAACCATTTAACCAAGTATCAAACTAAAACCATTTAACAAGTATATCGTCGTATAATATTTGAGTTAATTTTTTTTTTTTATGAAGATGTTTATGTAAATGAATGTAATATTGCCATATCATTTGCATGATTAAAAAATTAATTTTTTTTTTAATTTAAGTTTTAAAAACTTCAATATTTAAAAAAAAAATCTAAATCACGCTCTAAATCATAAAATAAAATTAAAAAATATATTTTATAAATTTATAACTGAATAGTAGTTTTAGGAATTTTAACAAATAATTTTCGTTGTTGTATTAATATTTTATATTTTAAATTATAATATTTATATAATATAAGTTATATTATAATATGAATTATAATTAAATTATAATATAAGTTATACTTTATATATTTTATATATTCAAAAAATAATTTCCAAATCTTACATAACTTTTAGAAAAAGTAATTCTTTAAAGTTTTTATAAGTAAGTTTTTAAAATCTTATATGTTGATAAATCAAGAAATTATGTACATTAGTCTTTCAATATGGCAACACCAAAAATTATATAAGCTTTTTAATATACAATATGATCAATAGACGTGTTGATCAAGTCAAGTGTATTGAAATGTATGTTTGTATTCATTTACATATGGGTTTATATTTTAATATGATTTTATGTTAAAACGAGGAAGAGTGTAGTAGTGTAGACTCTGTCAACTCTGGGATTCCCGTATGGCCGTTATATAAACATTATATCATTATTATAAACATTAATTACTTTTGGACAAATTTCAGACACGCAGCTGTAATAGGTACAGAGAAATGCTCATTTGAAAAAAGAAGTTGTATGGCAGCTACCCGAACCCATGGACCAATATGGCTGGATTTAAATATCGAATCTACATCTACCCCCTCTTCTTCTTTTCGTCTTTGCGTCACAAACGTAAAGGCAAATTTATTATACCCTTTGGCCTACAGTCATACTGGATAAAAAAACACTGAAAGATGGTGTAGTTAATTTTTTCATAGTATTATTTTCAATGGCTGGGGTTTTATATTTTAACCCTTGGTGTCTTGCCGTTTCATTGTGAAATTACCTATTAAATTGCGGTTTCTAGTTTCAAAAGGGTTAAAAAGTTAAAGCCGTTAAAGCCAAAAAGTTTTAAAAGAAAAATTCAATTTTAAATTTGAGTGGTAAGTTGTCGTTTTATTTTCATAAATTTTAACTAATAAATTATTAATTTCTCAAAAAATTTTAAATAGATTAGGTTTTCAATACTTTATACAGAGCAATAAAATTAAAATTTTACTCTAATTTATCTTTTAATTCATTTAAAATGTTTAAAAATTTCTAATTTATCTTTTTTTTCCACACCCTTTAACTTGTCACTAAAGCATTGAATCTTGAAGTGGGACAGGTGGATCAGCTTTTGTTAAACAATGAAAAATATTAAATAATTTATTTTTGTTTATTTTATTACATATTTAATTTGGCTATGTTTTACTAGAATTATAGATTTACGTTTGTTTTATTCTTATAGTTTTATGCAACATAGTAGCTACATTTTTATAATTTTTTTAATTTCATTTTTTAAAGGGTTTTTTATGCCGAATTGAACGCTATTCATTTTATTTATTATATAACTTCAATTCGGCTTTTTTCCTTTTCTAAAAATATAAAATTAAAATTGAATTTTTAAATTGATCGTGTTTTTATTTTTTAATTAAAGCAAATTTTCGGGATATTATTTTACTTTTCCCATCTCATCTATTTAATTTTATTTCTTAACAAGTATTCTATTTTATATACGATGTACGGAATTTTAATTGTACACACTAAATATCCAATTTTCATTCTGTTAAAGTTCCTAAATTTAGTCTATTCTAAAAAATTCATTTGAAAGCAAAAAACAAATTCGTTTGTCTGCTCTTATTATTTCTATATTATTTCAATACGTAAAGAGGTAAAATGAATATTTTAAAAATATAAATTTGATTGAAAATTAGAAAAATAAATATTTATACATACATACATAATATAGTGTATTATTTATATTTGATTAGTTAAGCCAGTGTTATATGTATATTTACATTGGTAGTTGGTATTATCAGTATTGTATTAAAACACACAAACACATTAAAAAATAAAATTAATTTACCATCTCTATAACTTTTTTTTACTTTTTTTTTCTTTTTTTTTAAGAAAATAATAATAATATAAAACAATGTGTAAGATGAGAAAGGTATATATTTTTTCTAATGTATATAATCGTTTTTACTCTTTCGTGGGGCATTGGATTTCACAAAATATAGTGAGATTTTTTGTTCTACTTGCTTTATCTATATATGTATAATTTTTGGTATTACAATTCTCTTTTTCAGTATCAAATGTCCTCTTTTTCTCAAGCCAAGAAATGGCAGCCCTATATCGAACAAACGTAACAAAATGCTTTCTTAAAAAAAACAACAAAAAACATTTAAGTTTATATGTGGCCTGTGGTCTGTTGACTGTGGTATCAATCAACTTTACTGGATACACAAATATTTAACTTTACGAAAAATATGATTTTGCAACTTAAAGGACTGCCAATTTAGCATACCAATAACTCGGATTGGATATTTTTTTCCGGGAATATGCATTATGTACACATACTCAGCAAGTAGTTTTTATTTGAAAATATAAAAATTGGTCAATCTTCAAAACAAAAAATTTATCGAATTTGTACATATTTCACTAGTAAACTTCAATAGCAAACACAAAAACTAATTAAAAAGACTAGATACGTAGTTTTCATATATGTATGGTTATTTTAAATAAAATATCTGGTTTTATTTATCAAAAATTTTTAGCCAGGTTTAACTTCATTCAAAATATATTTTTCCTTATTAAGGCATTGCTGATAGCAAAATTTTTTACAACAAATTAAGCTTAAATTTAAAATATATAATTATAATTAGTATTTTAATTTCGAGCTTAATAATTGAAATGTTCAAAAAATTTCTAGAGAATTAACACTTACTTGAACCATTACAGCTAATCGTATTAATCCTTGACCAATTGGTATTTTGCAAGCTTTACATTTGGCCCTTCCACTAATAGCATACTCAATTTTATATGGTAAATCTTTTTCACCAATTTGCATTTTTAAATTTTTTAATCAAATAAAGTACCGGGCCGGGATAAGTTATTATTGAAAAAAATTAAAATATTAAAACAACACACATCTACTGACTCAAGGAACACTTGAAATTTATTGTTAATACTTGTCTGTAATAAGTCAATCCAAAAAACAAATAACTTTTCGACAAAACAAAAATAAATTGAAACGGCGGCTCACTTCATAAAACAAACTTCTTTTGTAATGAAAAATTTTTAAATTTTGAATTTGATAGAATGCAAGTGATGATGATGATAAACCAAAAAACATAAAATGCACACACAATGCACTTTTTGAATTAATCACAATAGACGTTGGTTTCGTTAAATCAGTGCTGCCAATTTGCAAAAGTTTAAATTTTTATGTGCAGTGTCAAGAACAAGATAACTTCAAATTCTCTCATAAAAATAGCCGCCATTTTCAAATTGTTTCACTCTGCTGAACCTTCCTTTTTAAATTCCCAGCTCAGTTCGGCGCTTTGCTTTTAGTTCTGATACCTATTTTGGTAAATATTTAGTTTTAAAATTCCCTATTTTTAATACAAATTGTCTCTTATTTTAATGATATCATGAAATAGATGTAGTATATTAATAGATCGGCAGCTTCTCTTTCTCTCCAATGTAATTCTTATTTCACCATTTCAAGTAAAAAACTGACTTATAATAATTATTCAAATGTGAATTGCTATATTTTTCATTCTGAAACAAACCATGTTCGCAAATAAAATAAGTTTTATTAAATATTATGTGAATTATTTTTTGTTGTTTTGTTTTTGCAAAGAATGCAAATTGAAAGGTACAAATAATATTTTACGGTATTGAAAACAATGATAAATGTGAATTTGTTTTATAAAGAAAACCCGCACATTAATATACTCCTGGAATGATTAGAATATTGAAAAATCTGTTGGCTAAGTTAGAATCTAATTTTAAACATCCCCAGTTAAGATCAAGTCGTCCGCATTCCATAGACAGTGGACCAGGTTTTCAACTTGGTACGCGGACATGTTTACAAACCTTACCGTATTCAACCTAGCACGGAACCATGGTAAATTTATTTTTTGTTTTGAAAAATGTTAAATGTCAAAAGAATCTAATAATTTTAAATTTGAATTTTTAACAGTTTTTATTTAAATATATAGTTCTGCCTATTTAATTTTTTTTCTTTTAAAATTATATTTAATATTTTTTTATATTTTAAAACAATTTTCTAACTTAATTTTATAATTATTTCAAATTCTTTACTTAATTATATGTTATTTTATACATTATAGTTTTCTTATTTTTTCAAATCGTAATATCTCAACGTTCTTTGGTGTCAAAAAATTAAAAAAAAGAAAAAAAAAGAAAACATAATGACATTTAAAATGTTCAACTTGCCCATACACGATGACACTAAAATGCAAACCAAAGACTCCGCCCACAAAAAATCAAATTTTTTTGATTTTCTTCCAATTCAACCAACTTCTCAACCTGCAAAATGGTCTTTCAACTAGCCCATACACGATTCAACTTCGCAAGTACAAGTACCAAGTTAAAAACCCGGTCCATCATGTATACATATTTAGCAAGTAGTTTTGATTTGAAAATATAAAAATTGGTCAATCTTCAAAACAAAAAATTTATCGAATTTGTACATATTTCACTAGTAACCTTCAATAGCAAACACTAAAAACTAATTAAGAAGACTAGGTACGTAGTTTTCATATATGTATGTTTAATTTAAATAAATCAAATCATATCTGATTTAACTTCGCAAGTACTAGTACCAAGTTGAAAACCCAATCCACAGTGTGTGGGAAGCATAAGATACGATATAAATAATTTTAATTCATAAAGCACAAAATAATTTCAATTGCTATATTAAAATAGAATAAAATTTGTTGTTAAAACTATAAAAATTAAAAGAAAGGAAAATAAATAAACAATTTTAATTTTCAGGAAATATTTTGTCAATTTTAAATTATTTTTACAAAATATTAACACATTATTAAAACAAAATGTTACTTGCATTAATTCAAAAAAAGAGATTATAATCGCAAATCTCGTATATAATAGTTTGCTAATAGTTTTATTTTTTTGCTTGAACGAGCGCTCTTGAGCTCATTTTTTCAAAGTCTCCCATGAGCACGAGATTTATTTTTAAAATAAAAGCAAATTAAAATAAAAGTAAAGCATGAGCTGATTGTATAAATAATCTTGAAAAATCTCACAGATCTGTGAACCTAATTTACAAACAAACACTCTTGCTCATAGTATTTGAGCATAAAAATTATTTTTTTCCTTTTCTGTTTTTACCAAAGTATATCTATTGTTACCAAACTTTTACCTAAAACATTTTTTACAACAAAAAACTGTGTATAAGCATATTCAATATATGTATTTTTTTTTGTTTCACATTCGTCGCTGTGTATAAGAAAACATGTATGAAGAAAAAACAAACACTGTATTTTCGTAATATAATTCTAAGGATCTTACATGGTGTTAAATTATTTTAAACGAATTAATCTTAGCAATAGTAAATATTTCAAATATTTAAAATACTTACATATTTATATGAGATTTTGTGAAAAATGTGTAAACATAATTTTAAATGTTTGAGGTGCGGTTTTAAAAGTGCTGAAACTGAAAATAATTTTTTTCGCTTACCAAAATCTAGGAATATTTAAAAAATTTTTTTTTATATTATGTTCATATATAATATATAAGGTCTCTTCATGAACAAAAAATTAAACTTAATTGAATTAACTTATTATTTTTGACATTTCAATTCCGTTCCGTTCATTTATATGACTAGTTTGCTTTTTGAACCAATCAAAAAATTATAAAAATGACATTGCCATAAAAAAAGTTGATACACCTTCCGTACAAATGGAATAAACGAACGGAATGTTTTAATTCAATTATTTCAAAAATAATAAGCCTCAGGACTAGTTTTTAAATATTTCAATTAAAGTTAATTGGGTTATTTTACTTTGACAATTGATGACAACAAGTTTGTTTGTAAACAAAAGGTAAATATTTATATTTTTCATGTTAATAAATAAAAGTTAAATTTTTTTTTTAATAATTTCTAAAAAAATAATTTTATAAATAAAATTTTTTCTAACTTTTTTGTTTTTTTTAATCAATTTAAAATTAATTTACTTTTCTTTGACTCATTTATTTACCTTCCGTTAGTTTATAAGACTAGTTTGCTTTTTGAACCAATCGAAAAATTAGAAAAATGACATTGCCATATAAAAAGTTTGCTACACTTTTCGAACAAATGGAATAAAGGAACGAAAGGTTTTAATTCAATTAATTGTTTTACTATTAGTTTTTAAATAATTCAATTAAAGTTAATTGAGTTATTTTACTTTGACAAAATAATAAGCCTCAGGACTAGTTTTTAAATAATTCAATTAAAGTTAATTGGGTTATTTTACTTTGACAATTGATGACATGTTAATAAATAAAAGTTAAATTTTTTTTTAAGTAATTTCTAAAACAATAACAAAAGGTAAATATTTATATTTTTCATGTTAATAAATAAAAGTAAAATTTTTTTTTTAAATATTTCAAAAAAAGACTTTTTTTTGAAATATTAAATATATTTTTATTTTAATTTATTACAAATAGGTTCCGCTGAGTAGCTTTGTCGGTGAAGATTATTTTGTTAAAAAAAATCTCATTTTCTTCTTGTTGTTCGATTGCCCAAGAAACGAATTACCGACGTAATGCATGGTCAGTTGGTTTTAATTCTTGTGTCAGCTGGATCTATAAGCCTTTAAATGGAGATCACGATGCAAAATGTTGAATAATGTGGATGGTTTGATGTTTAATTGCTGCGAACGATGACGAGTGAAGTTTTTGGATCTTCTTCAACATTTCTGCTCACAGCTGCTACATTCTCGGTTGAACGGCCACTACGTTGATAAATCTTGTCTCTGTTATCAAGAACAGATCAAGTTTCTAGAAATTTATCAACCATCAGCTTCATGGCACGATTTGTTGGAGCATTTTCTCTACCAAATTTTGTTCGAAATTTCCTTATTACATCATAAAGAAATCATATACATAGAGTATTCATCTAGAACAAAAAATGTTAGTTAATTTTGTTGATTTGAAATCACCCCAATACGGTAATCACCGCATTATCGTAAAAAGATGACCGTATTTTTGGTATACAATAGAAAGTAAAATCAAATTGAGATTATTTCTTTGCTTTATTTTTCTTTTTATTTTGTTAGTTTGTCAATCGATTTATGTACAATTGTTTATATTTCCTTATCAGGTTGGACGATTTCTTTTTAAAAAATTTTATTTAATATTTTTATTGTTTTTTCTTTTTTTGTATGATAATCGATGTATGTACATTTGTGTATTTGTATATATATATATTTCTTTATACAATTTGAACGATTTCTTTTTTTTATAATACAGAGAACTTTTGAAAATAAATAATAATTATTCAAGCACTAAATGCTATTCTAATAAAAATGTTAGAAATTTGAAAGTACTTTTTGAAAATTTTTAAACTGTCTCGTCAGATGAAAAAAGTTGTTTTTGCAGGCATTGTTTGAAATTTTAGAGGAGTGCTGATTTTTTTTTAAAAAAGTTTTCGGCAGTTCTTAAAAGGTTAGCTTTCTTTAAGAAACAAATTTAATTTAAAAAAAAACATTATTTACTTAAAAAACCAAAATAAAAAGTTAAGGCAAAAATTAAAAAACGAAAAACGGGATTTATCTTTATGTATCATTATTAATAGGCAGTTTCAATTGCGTAACGAAGTTAAACAATTTTTAAAAATGAATTTTAAAAGTGTTAGTAAATGGTCCGAAGAAAAAAAAGTAGCAATAAATATTCATTTTAATTCACCAAGAGGGTTATAAATTTTTGAGAAATGGAGTAAAACTTAATTTGCCCCATTTTAGTTCCCTTAATAAATGGATCCCCATCAAACATTTAAATATAAGTCTTAACGACAAAAATATAAATGGCTTTTTCCCTATTAGAATTCTACATACCTATTTTAAACTAACGAAAATTTAAAATACATAGGTACACTAGAAGACAATTTATGGAATTATTTTCTAACGATTTGAAAGATGTGGAATAATGCAAGTAAAAAAATATAAAGCAAAAAAAATAAATTTCATTCTTCTTTTTCTATCAATATTATTTTTTTAATAAAAATATACACAAACTACATATATACATCATACAGCGATTGATATGATATACATACATCTAAAAAAAAAAAAAAAAAGAGAAGAAATATATACCAATGCTCACATCGATTGACATAAAAACAAAAAAATAAAACAAGTAAAGAAACAGTCAGTCGGTGCATCCGACTTAGAAATACCCTACACCTATTTGGTTCAAATTTAATGAGATATCCATAAGTCATTTTAACACCATAAAAGCTGTTATCAATTTGATCGTAAGACATAGCTAACCAAATTAACTTTATAATACTAAAAACATTTTCTAATTACACTATCTATTAAAAAATTTTACAAATTCTTACTAATTTATCTATTTAAAAATATTACAATACAAAAAAACGTGAAATAAATGAAAATATATTTATTCCAATTCAATTACAAAATGAAAACATTCGAATTATTAAATTTTGTGATAAAAAGCTGATCAAAGCATAATATATTTAATAATCCAAATTTTTCAAAATTGCTATTATTTTAAATGGTTAGTTTATATACCTAATAGAAAAGCTTGTAAAAGTAAAATATGCAATAAATGTGTTTTTCAAATACAATTACAAATTTAGACCTTTTCATATAATTCATTTAAATATAAAAATAAATTTTACATAAATGCAGCAAGTACCTTTGAACATAGCTGAACCACTACAATTAAGTCTAAATTTCGGGGACACATAGGAAATATATTCTTTGGCTTCGAAATTATAATCGTTCGGCCTTAAATCGATCAAAAGCTTCTAGAATCCGAACTCATTGACCAAACTCGACCAGAACCAATTCCCATGGTACTTTCATTACTAGTAACCTAGTGTTTAAATTTCATCAAAATAGCGGCATTATTTTTTGAGTTATGGTGTTTTTAAGATATATGTTTGTTAGCCCTTGAACTTTTCAAAGGTTCCAGAACCGAAAACCATGGTACAATTTCGCCCATATGTGGTCCCCGTTATACTTTTAATACTTGTTAACCCTTGTACACAATTGCAACGTACTATCTTAATTTTAAGTTACTATTTTATTAATTTCGATAATAAGCTTTTAAACCTTGGGGAAATAGTAAAGAGCACCCATGTACCAAATTTGAAACGTCTAAATTTGTTTGAAGTTACTATATTTATTAATTTCGAAAATATGCTTTAAGGTCTTCGGAACTGTGTGGCTGGTCCTACTCCAATTGGTCCCAAATTTAAAGGACACTAAGGAAAACGAAAGAGACACCCTGATACCAAATTTGGAGGTTCTATCTTCATTGGTTTCGGAATTATGATCGTTTGGCTTAAATTCGATCAAAAAGTCCTAAGTTCCAAACCATTGTACACTACCCACCGTACGCAATCACCACCGTAGTTTCATTACCAGTACCCTACAACACAAATTTTATGAAGACAGCGTCATTAGTTGTTGAGTTATCGTGATTTTATATATGTTCGTTAGCCCTTAGACCGATTAAAAGGTCCAGAATCAAAACTCATGGGCCGATTTTGCCCAATTCCAATCCCCGCCGTACTTTCAGTCCCAGTAACCTACAGTTCAAATTTTATCAAGATAGCTCCATTATTTTTTGAGTTATTGTGTCTACGGACGGACGGACATGGCTATATCGACGCAAGAGGTCACGCTGATCACAAATATATATACTTTTCCATATCTAGCTCGCTTCCTTTAGGTGGTAACAAACACCATACCAAAGTTAATATACCCCTTTACCTATTCTATATGTGTAGGGTATAAAAAACTAAAAATTAAAATAAACGAAAATACGATCAAGTTGAATTTACGAAATAAAAAAACTTGTCTAACTTTTTAGTTCTACGTGAATACTCTCTATATATATGATTTCTTTATGATTACATCTTGAAAACTTTTACCATTTTCAAAAAATGTTGTAATAATAAAACCACGTTGTTACTTCGTGTAACGTTCAATATTAACTAACAGGAATGTATTTAGAATATACCTAAGGAAACCTCGTACAAAAATTCCAAGTAGAAAAAAAATGGCGGCAAAATCGAAATGATACTTCAATTTTGAACACCCTTTATATATTTGTTATTAGTAATAAAAAAAAAGTCTCAAATATCAACATTTTTCTAATATAAACAAAATATAATAATATAATTCATTTGTTTATATTAAAATAATTTTCTAATATAAACAAATGAAGTTTCAAAACCAGCTATTTCCCAAACTAATATAACTCAATTAATTTTTTTGTCAAAAAACATCCTCACGAAACAAACAGTTGTAATTGAATTAAGTTTAATTATTTTTTAGGGAAGAGATCTAATGTTACAATTAAATTTTAAAGGTTATTATTCCGTCAAGCCACATGATGAGTATGGGCAAGTTGCATTGACGTAATCTTCCATTATAAATAACGCAAGTGAATATTACTCAGTTCCACACGAGTGTTGTTTTAAGTGTTGTCACCAATTTATGAACTTATGAACGTATGTGTAAAATTTAGTTCATTCGAAGCTAGTTATCGTCGGAGAATGTTTAGTCAACTGATTTTTCAAAAGCGGAAAGTTTTTGTAATTTTTTATTCATATAAAATAAAAAAATGGATTTGTAGATAATATAAGAAATTTAATTTTTTATTTACATTGAGTAAGTAGGTAATTTTATTTTACTTATATCATATCTAGGTCATTTAAAAATGGATTATTATTTTAATTAACATCTGTGGAACTGAGCAAACATTCATAATTATAAAATTTTAAAATTAGGTTCTAAATCTGTTCCTTAAACTAATTGTCTTTTATATCATTAATTATTTTTTGTTATTATTTATATTAACTAAATTTTATATTTTATCAATCAAAATATATTTAATATAATAGAAATATATTTGTTCATTTTTGTTTTTTTTTAGTAAGTAGTTTGAAAGATAAAAAATAACAAATAGAAATAAAACCTAATATGGTAATCTTATATTGATTTTTATCAATTTCCAATACCAGAAATATTTTATATTTTGTCCGGTCTCAAATTTTTTTTATTTATTTAAGATGCGCACAGTTCAAAAATTTTTAAATAATAAAAAAAAAAGAAAAACAACAAAAAAATAAAAGAAAACAAAAATCATTTTTTTGTTTGTTTTGGTTAGTGTATCGAGTCTTACTAGTAAAATTTGGTTTCCGGTTTTTTTTTAATACAAGAATTACGAGACCGGTTTTGGTGTATACAGATTTTTTACCGATTACGTCAACATTACGTCAAAATACCTCGATGTGGCTTGGCTGATTGGATGATTACCTACGCTACGACACACTATGCAATTTTGCTATGTTTCAATTTTATTTTTGTTTTTAGTTTTCCGTCTTTTTCTTGCGTGAAATATTCTTATTACTATATTCTTATAAAAATTTGAGTAAATTTTTGCATATGTATGTGTGGAATGAGTAAAAGTTAGCAAGAAAATTTTTGATCACGTGACCAAGTGAAACTACTTCTTAACAATAGATATACTTTGAGTCGAACATAAAAATAAACAAGTAAAGAAACAGTCAGTCGGTGCAACCTACCCTACACCTATTTGGTTCAAATTTAATGGGAAGTTAATAAGTCATTTTAAAACCATAAAAGATTTTATTAGTTTATTCTTAAGACATGGCTAACCAAATTAACTTTATAGTACTAAAAAACATTTTCTAATTACTTTATCTATTCAAAAATATTCCAAATTCTTACTAATTTATCTATTTAAAAATATTAAAAAACAGAAAAACTATATAAATGAAAATATATTTATTTCGATTCAATTACAAAAGTTAAAAAATTTGAATTATTAGATTTTGTGATAAAAAGCTAATCAAAGCATAATATATTTAATAATTCAAATTTTTCAATTTGATCAAAAGCTTCTATTAACCAAACTCGACCAGAACCAATTCTCAGGATACTTTCAATACTAGTAACCTACAGTTTAAATTTCTTCAAAATAGCGGCATCATTTTTTGAGTTATGCTATTTTTAAGATATATGTTTGTTAGCCCTTGACTTTTCAAAGGTTCCAGAATCCGAAACCATGGTACGATTTCGCCCATATGCAGTCCGCGCTGTATTTTAAATACTAGTGAACCCTTATACACAATTGGAAAGTTCTATTTTAATTTTAAATTACTATTTTAAATAATTTCGATAATAAGCTTTTAAAACTTGGTAGGTCTAAGAGGAGTACTGAACCACCACTCCAATTGATCCCAATTTAGGGGGCCACACAAATAGTAAAGAACATCCTTGTGCCAAGTTTGAAGCTTCTACATTTGTTTCAAGTTGCTATCTTTATTAATTTTATAGATATGCTTTAAGGTCTTCGGAAATGTGTGGCTGGTCACCGACCCACTATCCCAAAAATCAAGTACAAAAATCAAGAACACTAAAGAAATAGGAATGGACACAATGATACCAAATTTGGAGGTTCTATCTTAATTGGTTTCGGAATTATGCTCGTTTGGCTGAAATTCGATCAAAAAGTTCTAGGTTCCGAACCCATGGTCGAATCTCCCAATATACCTACATGACCCTTACCGACCCAGTATACCTACTTTATTCTTTATTCTTAATGAAACAAAATGAAGACTATCACAAAAAATTTTATTTACAGCAAGTAGTAAATCTGTTAATGCAAAAAGTAGTAGAAAGCGTAAAAGGCATTCCGAATTGTGTACAAAGGTTAACTATATATTTAATAATTCAAATTTTTCAAAATTGCAATTATTTTAAATTGTAAGTTTATGTACCTATTAGAAAAGCTTATAAACGTAAAATATACTATAAATATATTTCTAAAGTACAATTAAAATTTTAGAACTTTTCATATAATTCATTTAAATATAAAGAAAAATTTTACATAAATGCAGCAGGTACCTTTGAATATAGCTTAAGTATTGTACACAATGTCTTAATAATATATCACCTTTGGTAATAATTCAATAAAATATATGATATGATTAACATTAAAAAAAAGGAATTTAACCGTTTATTAAAAAAATATTTTGTTTTTAATTTATAAAATACTAGCAGATTTACCCGGCGTTGCCCGGAAGCTTGAAAATTGTAAAAAAGCAAGTTTCAGCCAATTTTTTGAGATACTACTTTGCCTATAAATGCCACAAAAAAATATTTGTGGAGTTCCGTTAACCCATCGTGGCCCAACAGCTTTTTATAGGTTTTTTCGTTGCTTTGCTATATATTAGAAATGATTTAACAGATTAACTTCAAATTTCGTATATGTGTTCTTCTTTGAAAATGAAGTTCAATTTACTAACAGACTTGAAAGTTGTTAACCCCTGCCGACGATTGTTCAAAAAAAAATTTGTAAGTAAATTACGTCCAATTTTTGAAAGTAGGTACAACTTCTTTGAATTAGGGGAATACTTAAAAAAAAGGTTTGTCGAGTTCTTTTAATCGATTGCGAAACAAAAACTTTAAAAAACAGTTTGCAAAACAATTTGAAAGATTATCTCTAATTTTTCTATACATGCTGCTTCTTGACAATTTGGTGCTCCTTGACGATATAGTTGAGGATGGTAGGTTTCCGTTGAACAATGTTAACTGAATTAAAATGACTATAGGTCAAAAGGGGATTTTCTTGAATTGCCAACGCTTGAATAAAATATAGTCGATGGTTTAGAAAAGGTTTAAAAATTCGCTTTTCAACTTATATTTTGTTTAGTACTCACCTGAAAGTTGTAATACGCTCTTCCTCGTTTTTTTATGATTTTATGAGAGAAATGTAGGCTTATTTTTTGGAAAAACTGTTTTAAAATACTATGTATTTAAGCATTATATATAACAAATTGAATTTTTTGATTTTTAGATTTCATTTGAAGAAAACTGAAAATTTCATTGAATCTTTGTTCAAAACACACAAACAGGTCAAAACCAAATTAACCCTGTGGGTTTTAATTAAAATGCTGGTACAAAATTTTCAATAAAATACTTTTAATCGTATAAGAAAATAAAATATATAGAAAACTTCATATCATCGTCGTGGAAAATGGGTTAATCGAACTTAACTAAAACTTTTTGCAGCCTCTCTTTTAGACTACAAAATCAACCTGTAAAATTGGACACAAATCGAAAACACAAAATTTTTTGAAAGTCCGCCAGGCCGAAATGGGTTAATTTATTCCAACCAAATTTATACAACTAAATGCGGTTGCTAAGAGGAAAATTTGTGCAAAATTTCAAGTCAATCGGTCAAACAGTTTTGACTCGACATCAAAAACATTGAAAAAGCTTCTTTGCACTCTCGTGCCCAAACGGGTTAACCGAACTCAACAAAAATTTGTCCCAGACTTTATTTTCGACTGCGAAACCACCTTGTAAAATTGGACACAAATCGGAAACACAAAATTTTTTGGAAGCCCGTCAGGCCGAAATGGGTTAAATTATTCCAACCAAATTTATGCAACTAATTGCGGTTGCTAAGAGGAACATTTGTGCAAAATTTGAAGTCAATTGGTCAAACTGTTTCGGCTCGACATCAAAAACATTGAAAAAGCTTCATTGCGCCCTCGTGCCCAAACGGGTTAACCGAACCCAACAAAAATTTGTGCCAGCCTCTCTTTTTGACTGCAAAACCACCCCGTAAAATTGGACACAAATCGGAAACACAAAATTTTTTGGAAGCCCGCCGGGCCGAAAGGGGTTAATTTATTCCAACCGGTCTTATACCATTAATTCCGTGTAATAAGAAGAACATTCGTGCAAAATTTCAAGTGAATCGGTCAAACCGTTTCGACTCGACATCAAAAAAACGAAAAAGTTTAAAACGGCTCTGGAGCCTTAACCTGTTGACTTATAAAAATGCGACATAGCCTATGTCACCCCCCAGACTCCCAAAATTATTCCTCTAAAATTTGGTGTCAATCGGACCAGTGGTTTTCACGTGAATCCTGGACAAACAAACAAACAAACAAACAAATAAACAAACAAATTTTCTTCTTTATATATTAGATTATACAAAATATGTTTTATGGTAAAATTCTTAGCCTTTCAAAAATATAAAAGTGTTAAAAATAAACGGAAATAAGAAAGAACCCTCGTGTATCAAATTTAAAGTTTCTATCTTCTTGAATTTCGAATAAAGGCTTTTGAGTTTTGGGATTTCTTAGGAGGCATCTAAACCAACACTACAGTTAAGTCTAAATTTCGGGGACACATAAGAAATAGGAAATATATTCTTTGGCCTCGAAATTATACTCGTTTGGCCTTAGATCGATCAAAAGCTTCTAGAATCCGAACTCATTATCCGAACTCGACCAGAACCAATTCCCATGGTACTTTCATTATTAGTAACCTAGAGTTTAAATTTCATCACAATAGGGGCATTATTTTTTGAGTTATACTGCTTTTAAGATATATGTTCGTTAGCCTTTGACCTTTTAAAGGTTCCAGAATCCGAAACCATGATATGACTTCGCCCATATGCAATCCCCGTCATACTTTCAATACTAGTTAACCCTTGTACACAATTGGAACGTTCTATCTTAATTTTAAGTTAATATTTTTATTGATTTCGATGATGCTTTTAAACCTTGGGGGGTGTAAGAGGGGTACTGAACCACCACTCTGATTGATCCAAAATTAGGAGAACGTGCAGGAAATAGTAAAGAGCACCCATGTACCAAATTTGAAACGTCTAAATCTGTTTGAAGTTACTATCTTTATTAATTTCGAAAATATGCTTTTAGTTCTTTGGAACTGTATGGCTGGTCCCCAACCCACTACTCCAATTGGTGCCAAATTTCAAGGACACTAAGAAAATAGAAAGAGACACCCTGATACATAGTTTGGAGGTTCTATCTTCATTGGTTTCGGAATTATGCTCGTTTGGCCTAAATTCGATCAAAAAGTTCTAAGTTCCGAACCCTTTGTACATTGCCCACAGTACGCAATCACCGCCGTGGTTTTATTACCAGTACCCTACAACACAAATTTTATGAAGATAGCGTCATTAGTTGTTGAGTTATTGAGATTTTTTATATATATTCGTTAGCCCTTAGACCGATTAAAAGGTCCAGAATCCGAACCCATGGGCCGATTTCGCACATTTGCAATCCCCGCCATACTTTAAGCCCTAGTAACCTACAGTTAAAATTTCATCAACATAGTTCCATTATTTTTTGAGTTATCGTGCCTACGGACGGACGGACATGGCTATATCGACTAAGGAGGTCACGCTGATCACAAATATATATACTTTTCCATATCTAGCTCGCTTCCTTTAGGTGGTTACAAACACCATACCAAAGTTAATATACCCTTTACCTATTCTATAGGTGTAGGGTATAAAAAAATGATAAAACTATACAAGAGCTTTTTATGCTGATCTTGTAAACAAACTCTTGAGAGATACACAAAAATTTTTATTTGTATTGCTCGATACGAGCAGTCTTTTGAAATTTTTTGTTAATAAATTGTATATACCGAGCACTGTATGAGAGCCCGTGATCGATAAAATCAAACCATGGTTTTTACCGATCTTAATTTTTTGTGTACAACCCACCGTAAAATGCATAGCAAATTTCAAAAAATCTTACGTTG
The DNA here is from genome assembly GCA_963082915.1 of Dolichopus griseipennis. NCBI lineage: Eukaryota > Metazoa > Arthropoda > Insecta > Diptera > Dolichopodidae > Dolichopus > Dolichopus griseipennis. The sequence goes on along the minus strand of OY720441.1, from coordinate 301,036,947 downwards.
GCTTAAAAATACATATTACTTGGCAGACAGAAAAATATGAAATCAACGGCAATAATGCAATTGAATAAATTTGTTGCCACAGTATAGAATTTATATTTGACATTTTATACGAAGGAAGCTCGGAGAACGGTTTCAAGTTTATTTTGAAAAAAAATTAACGATTTTTATTTGAGTTGATTTGTTTAATTTTAAACAAGTAAAGAAACAGTCAGTCGGTGCAAACGACTTAGAAATACCCTATACCAATTTAGTTCAAATTTAATGGGAGTCCATAAGTCATTTTAAAACGATAAAAGCTTTCATTAGTTTCATCGTACGTCATAGCTAACTAAATTAACTTTGTAATGCTAAATACATTTTCTAATTATTTTATCAATTAGAAAATTTTAAAAACTCTTACTACTTATCTATTTAAAAATATTAAACAACAAATAAACTTGAAATAAATGGTTGATAAAATGTAATTACAAAATTACGTATTTAAAACTTTTTATCCATTCAATAAAATTTTACTCACATGCAGCAATTACTTCTTTTCAGGATGTTTAGCTGCAGTGCATTAACTGTTGAATAATTTAGTACCTTCAATTAATTATTTCAATTTTAAATAATTTTTACATTTATTCTTTTATTTTACTTATTTTTTAATGTTTTATATAACTAAACTCAAAGTTATTCAAAAGAAATATTAATTTGAAATAATATAAATATAAAAGGTTAAATAAATTGATGGTTTTTAATGTTAATTAAAACCATTAATGCTTTCATTAGCCTTTTATCCCAAGATTTAATAATCAAAATATGCAATAAATGGATTTCCAAAATACCATAACAAATTTAGAACTTTTCATATAATTCAGTTAAATTCAAAAATAAATTTTACAACTTAAGTATCGTACACAATTTCTTAATTATATATTACCTATGTTAATAATTCAATGAAATATATATATGATATAATAAAAATTAAAACCAAAAAAAATTTCCTTTTTTCTTAAAAAAATATTTTGTTTTTAATTTATGAAATATAAACATAATATGTTTTATAGTAAACTTCTTAGTCTTTTAAAAATATTAAAGTGTTAAATAAGATCGAAAATAGGAAATAGTGTATTAAATTTTGATTTTTTATCTTTTCGAATAAATGCTTTATGGTGTTGGGAGTAGGGGGGTGGTACGCCAACCGCTATTCCAATTCATCCAAAATTTCACGTACCCAAAACAAATAAGAAGAAACACCTCTGCCCCAAATATAAGGTTCTATCTTCTTTGCTTTCGAAATTATGCTAGTTTGGCCATATCAAAAGCTTCTAAAATCCGAACTCATTGTCCGAACTCGACCAGAATCAATTCCCATGGTACTTTTATTACTAGTAACCTAGAATTTAAATTTCATCAAAATAGCGTAATCAGTTTTTGAGTTAGAGTCTTTTTAAAATATATGTCTGTAAGCCCTTCAACTTTTCAAAGTTTCCAGAACCCGAAACCATGGTACGATTATACCCATATGCAGTCCCCATCATACTACTTAACCCTTGTACACAATTCGAACGTTCTATCTTAATTTGAAGCTACTATTTTTATTAATTTCGATGATAAGTTTTTAAACCTTGGAAGGTCTAAGAGAGTTACTTGAACCACCACTTCAATTGATCATAAATTAAGCGAACATGTAGGAAATAGTAAAGAATACCCTTGCGCCAAATTTGAGCTTCTACATTTGTTTGAAGTTACTATCTTTATTGTTTTAGAAAATATGCTTTAAGGTGTTTGAAACTATGTGGATGGTCCCCGACCCACTATTCCAAATGGTTTCAATTTTCTAGGACTCTAAGGGAATAGGAAGCGACACCCTGATACCAAATTTGGATATTCTAACTTCTTTGGATTCGGAATCATGCTAGTTTGGCCTAAATTCGATGAAAAAGTGCCAGGATCCGAACCCATGGTCGGATTTCACCTATGTGTAGTCCGCGCCGTTCTTTCAATGCTAGTGAGCCCTTGCACACTATTGGAATGTTCTATCTTAATTTTAAGGTACTGTTTTTTATTAATTTCAACTATATGCTTTAAAGTCTTCAGAACTGTGTGGATAGTCCCTGACCCACTTCTCCAATTCGTCCTAAATTGCAAGGACTCTAAGGACATAGAAAGAGGCACACTGATACCAAATTTGAAGGCTCTATCTTCATTGGTCTCGGAATTGTGCTTGTTTGACCTAAATTCGATCAAAATCTTTTGGGATCCGAACTCATTGTCCAATCTCGACCGCACGCAATCCCCGTCAGAGTCTCATTACTAGTAACCTACAGCATAAATTTAATAAAGGTAGCGCCATTAGTTGTTGAGTTATCCTTATTTTTTTATATTTTCATTAGCCCTTAGAACAATTAAAAGGTCCACAATCCGAAACCGTTGGCCGATTTCGCCATATGCAATCCCCGCCGTACTCTAAGTCCTGGTAACCTACAGTTAAAATTTCATCAAGATAGCTCCATTACTTTTTGAGTTATCGTGCCTACGGACGGACGGACATGGTTATATCAGTAGTATGTATATGCCGTTTCAGCGGCAGCAAAAGTTCAGGAGCTTTTTTAGTGCCGTTTCAGCGTCAGTAGTCAGCAAAAGTTCTCCTAAAGTTATGCAATAAAATTGTGATAAGTAAAAAGTTTTGTGCTTTTGAGTATTTTAAATTAAGCTTAGCGGTTAGAATATCAGTTATGTTTAAATTTCAAATTAAAACAATAATAAGCTTAAACTAGTTTGAGTCTTTGAGTATTTTAAATTAAGCTTGGTTGTTAGGATATCAGTTATGTTTAAATTTCAAATTAAGATATTGTACTTATTGTTCTTAATAAAATATGAAAAGTTTTAAAGCTTAAATACAAAGTTAATATTAAATTAAATACAAAGTTAATATTACCAAAGTTTAAGCTTGATTTAATATTTCCACAAAAATTAAAAAAAGTTTTATAAATTAAAAAAATAAGCTTAACCTATGGAGTTGAATATTCTTAAATAGATATGAAAAGTTTTTTAATTTTGGTTTATACTTAATATTATCAAAGTTTAAGCTTGATCCGTCCGTCCGTAGGCACGATAACTCAAAAAATAATGGAGCTATCTTGATGAAATTTTAACTGTAGGTTACTAGGACTGAAAGTACGGCGGGGATTGCATATGGGCGAAATCGGCCCATGGGTTCGGATTCTGGACCTTTTAATCGGTTTCAGGGCTAACGAACAAATATAAAAAATCACGATAACTCAACAACTAATGACGCTATCTTCATCAAATTTGTGCTGTAGGTTACTAGTAATGAAACTACTTCGGGAATTGCGTAAGGTCGGGATTGGACCATGGGTTCGGAACCTAGAACTTTTTGATCGAATTTAGGCCAAACGAGCATAATTCCGAAACCAATGAAGATAGAACCTCCAAATTTAGTATCAGGGTGTCCCTTCCTATTTCCTAAGTGTCTTGTGAATTTGGGTCCCATTGGAGCAGTGGGTCGGGGACCAGCCACACATTTCCGAAGACCTTAAAGCATATCTTTAAAATTAATAAAGATAACAACTTGAAAAAATGTAGAAGCTTCCAATTTGCCACAAGGGTGTTCTTTACTATCTCTTGCGTGTTCCCCTAATTTGGGATCAATTGGAGTGGTGGTTCTGTACCCCTCTCAGACCTCCCAAGTTTTAAAGGCTTATAATCAAAATTTTTAAAAATAGTTACTTAAAATTAGGATAAACCGTTCAAATTGTGTACAAGGGTTAACTAGTACTATAAGTACAGCGCGGACTATATAAGGGCGAAATCAGCCCAACGGTTCGGATTCTGGACCTTTTAATCGATGTCAGGGCTAAGGAACATATATTTATTTATTTATTTATTTGAACCAAAACAAGGTTTTTACAAAAAAATTCTTAAAACTAAAACTTATAATTAACATGAAATTTGATTACATTGCCAAAAAAATTTTAAAAACATTAAGAATCAAAAGTATAATTATTTGTTTATTTGCAGAAAATGCATACAAAGCAAAAACACAGTTGAAATTAAATTTATGAATACTAACTGTATTAACTAACTGTATAAAATAACTAAATTAAAAAAAAATAATATGAACTTGAAGTGTAATATGATATAATGAAGGTTAAAATTATTGTCTTAGGTCATGAATGAATTTTAAGATTAATTTATGTTTAAAAGTGTATCGAGAAATTTGTGTAGAATAAAGATGACTGTGTTTATTGAATGTAATGCAACATCTATTTATTGGTTCATTTTTTCCATATTCAGTTCTATGAGTATTTTCAACTAAGTATTTAGTGCTTCTCGTATTTCTCGCACCATTGTAAGCCCTTCAAATTTTCAAAGTTTCCAGAACCCGAAACCATGGTACGATTATACCCATATGCAGTCCCCATCATACTACTTAACCCTTGTACACAATTCGAACGTTCTATCTTAATTTGAAGCTACTATTTTTATTAATTTCGATGATAAGTTTTTAAACCTTGGAAGGTCTAAGAGAGTTACTTGAACCACCACTTCAATTGATCATAAATTAAGCGAACATGTAGGAAATAGTAAAGAATACCCTTGCGCCAAATTTGAGCTTCTACATTTGTTTGAAGTTACTATCTTTATTGTTTTAGAAAATATGCTTTAAGGTGTTTGAAACTATGTGGATGGTCCCCGACCCACTATTCCAAATGGTTTCAATTTTCTAGGACTCTAAGGGAATAGGAAGCGACACCCTGATACCAAATTTGGATATTCTAACTTCTTTGGATTCGGAATCATGCTAGTTTGGCCTAAATTCGATGAAAAAGTGCCAGGATCCGAACCCATGGTCGGATTTCACCTATGTGTAGTCCGCGCCGTTCTTTCAATGCTAGTGAGCCCTTGCACACTATTGGAATGTTCTATCTTAATTTTAAGGTACTGTTTTTTATTAATTTCAACTATATGCTTTAAAGTCTTCAGAACTGTGTGGATAGTCCCTGACCCACTTCTCCAATTCGTCCTAAATTGCAAGGACTCTAAGGACATAGAAAGAGGCACACTGATACCAAATTTGAAGGCTCTATCTTCATTGGTCTCGGAATTGTGCTTGTTTGACCTAAATTCGATCAAAATCTTTTGGGATCCGAACTCATTGTCCAATCTCGACCGCACGCAATCCCCGTCAGAGTCTCATTACTAGTAACCTACAGCATAAATTTAATAAAGGTAGCGCCATTAGTTGTTGAGTTATCCTTATTTTTTTATATTTTCATTAGCCCTTAGAACAATTAAAAGGTCCACAATCCGAAACCGTTGGCCGATTTCGCCATATGCAATCCCCGCCGTACTCTAAGTCCTGGTAACCTACAGTTAAAATTTCATCAAGATAGCTCCATTACTTTTTGAGTTATCGTGCCTACGGACGGACGGACATGGTTATATCAGTAGTATGTATATGCCGTTTCAGCGGCAGCAAAAGTTCAGGAGCTTTTTTAGTGCCGTTTCAGCGTCAGTAGTCAGCAAAAGTTCTCCTAAAGTTATGCAATAAAATTGTGATAAGTAAAAAGTTTTGTGCTTTTGAGTATTTTAAATTAAGCTTAGCGGTTAGAATATCAGTTATGTTTAAATTTCAAATTAAAACAATAATAAGCTTAAACTAGTTTGAGTCTTTGAGTATTTTAAATTAAGCTTGGTTGTTAGGATATCAGTTATGTTTAAATTTCAAATTAAGATATTGTACTTATTGTTCTTAATAAAATATGAAAAGTTTTAAAGCTTAAATACAAAGTTAATATTAAATTAAATACAAAGTTAATATTACCAAAGTTTAAGCTTGATTTAATATTTCCACAAAAATTAAAAAAAGTTTTATAAATTAAAAAAATAAGCTTAACCTATGGAGTTGAATATTCTTAAATAGATATGAAAAGTTTTTTAATTTTGGTTTATACTTAATATTATCAAAGTTTAAGCTTGATTTAATGTTTACGTGAAAAATTTAAAAAATTCAAAGCTGATAAAGTTCGTCCGTAATGTTTGAAAATGAAGCTTCCAACTGCCATTTTAAAGTTGAAAAGCTTAAAAAATCGATGGGAATTTTTTGGTTGATCATTAACTTAACTGCAAAAGTTTTGAAAAAAATGAAACAAATAAACGTTTGAAATTATATTGTTAATAATACAAAGGCGTGATCATGAATACAAATTGAAAACGTGATCAAGTTCAAGTTAAAAAAAAAAAAAAAATATATATATATAAAACTTGGTTTTAAAAAGTTGTTTTTAATATTAAATAACAGCATAGCATGTTTTACTAAAAGTTAATAAATTATTATTCATTAAATAATATCTTTTTTATTTATCCATGAATCATGGTTTTTATCAAAGCCAAGCCACCTAACCAAAACTTGATTTCCTTTTTATACCCTACACCTATAGAATAGGTAAAAGGGTATATTAACTTTGGTATGGTGTTTGTAACCACCTAAAGGAAGCGAGCTAGATATGGAAAAGTATATATATTTGTGATCAGCGTGACCGCCTTAGTCGATATAGCCATGTCCGTCCGTCCGTCCGTCCGTAGGCACGATAACTCAAAAAATAATGGAGCTATCTTGATGAAATTTTAACTGTAGGTTACTAGGACTGAAAGTACGGCGGGGATTGCATATGGGCGAAATCGGCCCATGGGTTCGGATTCTGGACCTTTTAATCGGTTTCAGGGCTAACGAACAAATATAAAAAATCACGATAACTCAACAACTAATGACGCTATCTTCATCAAATTTGTGCTGTAGGTTACTAGTAATGAAACTACTTCGGGAATTGCGTAAGGTCGGGATTGGACCATGGGTTCGGAACCTAGAACTTTTTGATCGAATTTAGGCCAAACGAGCATAATTCCGAAACCAATGAAGATAGAACCTCCAAATTTAGTATCAGGGTGTCCCTTCCTATTTCCTAAGTGTCTTGTGAATTTGGGTCCCATTGGAGCAGTGGGTCGGGGACCAGCCACACATTTCCGAAGACCTTAAAGCATATCTTTAAAATTAATAAAGATAACAACTTGAAAAAATGTAGAAGCTTCCAATTTGCCACAAGGGTGTTCTTTACTATCTCTTGCGTGTTCCCCTAATTTGGGATCAATTGGAGTGGTGGTTCTGTACCCCTCTCAGACCTCCCAAGTTTTAAAGGCTTATAATCGAAATTTTTAAAAATAGTTACTTAAAATTAGGATAAACCGTTCAAATTGTGTACAAGGGTTAACTAGTACTATAAGTACAGCGCGGACTATATAAGGGCGAAATCAGCCCAACGGTTCGGATTCTGGACCTTTTAATCGATGTCAGGGCTAAGGAACATATATTTATTTATTTATTTATTTGAACCAAAACAAGGTTTTTACAAAAAAATTCTTAAAACTAAAACTTATAATTAACATGAAATTTGATTACATTGCCAAAAAAATTTTAAAAACATTAAGAATCAAAAGTATAATTATTTGTTTATTTGCAGAAAATGCATACAAAGCAAAAACACAGTTGAAATTAAATTTATGAATACTAACTGTATTAACTAACTGTATAAAATAACTAAATTAAAAAAAAATAATATGAACTTGAAGTGTAATATGATATAATGAAGGTTAAAATTATTGTCTTAGGTCATGAATGAATTTTAAGATTAATTTATGTTTAAAAGTGTATCGAGAAATTTGTGTAGAATAAAGATGACTGTGTTTATTGAATGTAATGCAACATCTATTTATTGGTTCATTTTTTCCATATTCAGTTCTATGAGTATTTTCAACTAAGTATTTAGTGCTTCTCGTATTTCTCGCACCATTGTTTATTTTAAAGCTATCCAATAAATACCGAACGTCAATGTTTTTTCTTAAGACGTCAAAAGTAAAGCAGGAAGAAAGAATTTGCCTGCGTGAGGATAACGTTAACATATTCAATGAATTAAGTCTTTCGAGATAGCTAGGCAGAATTGAATAATCTCTAGGATTATATTGATTTCTTAAAGCGAAAAGAAGAAATTGCTTTTGTACGGATTCTATTCTATCAGAATGTATTTAAAATGCAGGATCCCACACAATATTACCATATTCAAGAATAGAACGTACTAAAGAACAATAAAGAGCTTTAGTTACAGCAATGCTGCTAAATTCTTTAGCTCTTCTTTTTATAAAGCCGAGCATTTTGTTTGCCTTGGAAATCATATACTCATAATGGAGATGGAAGTTCAGTTTATCATCCAACAGAATCCCTAAATCGGTAATGCTTCTAACCCTTTCAAGGGTTACATTATTTATATTATAACCGAATGAAATGGTAGATCTCTTACGTGTAAAACTTATAACCTTGCATTTTTCAATGTTTAGTTCTAGTTTATTAGAGAAGCACCATTCTTGTAGAGAATTAAGATTTGTCTGAAGTAATGCAACATCAGAGCTATTTTTAATTACATGATAAATCTTGAGATCGTCAGCAAATGCAACATGTGACACACCGAAAAGTTTACTAGAAAGATCGGAAATGAATATATTAAACAAGAGTGGTCCTAAGTGGCTACCTTGTGGTACTCCTGATGTAACATTAATTGGGTCCGACAAAAATCCTTGAAATTTGATATTTTGCGATCTATTTGAAATATAGGAGAATATCCAGTAAAGAAAAGAGCCAGAAATACCTAAAGTTGCAAGTTTGTTTGGTAGAATTTTGTGATCAACACGATCGAATGCTTTGCTAAAGTCCGTGTAAATAGCATCAACTTGGTGCCCATTTTCCATTTCATTAAGGATTTCAGAAGTATAGACCAAAAGGTTTGTTGTTGTGGAACGACCTTTTCTGAATCCATGTTGTTGTTCGTTTAGTTTTGTATTAATGATGGGCGTAATTTTGTTAACAACCATTTTTTCGAACAACTTTGGAATAGTTGATAAAATAGCAATGCCACGGTAATTTTCGACGAATGATTTATCTCCCTTTTTATGAATAGGGGTAAGATAAGAAGATTTCCAAACAAGAGGGAAAATACCTGAAGAAAGAGATTTATTAAAAATATAATGAAGTGGATAAGTTAGATAATTAACACAGTTGTATAAAAAAGTCGGTGGGATTAGGTCAGGTCCTATACCTTTTTTAGTATCAAGTTTAGTGATTGCTTCAAATATTTCAATTTCGGTAAGATATAAGTCCGTAAAAATAGGATTTGAATTATTAATTAAGTTAGAGAAATCGAAATTAATTGGAGACTCGTGTGGACGATAAACTTTTTGAAAAGACTTAGCAAAGAAATTGCAGATCGTTTTAGGACAATTAGAAAACGTATTGTCTTTTGACATTACGCTTGGATAACCATAACTTTTACGTTTTGTGTTAACGAAGTCAAAAAACTTTTTAGGATCTGTAATTAATTTGTCGCCTACGTTAGTGAGATATCTATCATAAGCCAAATTAGATTTTTGTTTAAATTCAAAAGCAAGATCCTTGTACTTGTTTAATAAGTCATTATTAGGTTCTTTTGAATTTTTAATTATTTTGTATAGTTTATTGCGTTGGTTACGCAATGTCCTAAGTTCACTGTTCAGCCAAGGTTCGGTTGTCTTGTCCTTTTTGCGAATTTTAGGAACAAAGGAGTTAATTATCTCAAATAACTTTGCATAGAATTGAGAGATAATCAAATCAATATCCTGTTCGATTAACAGGTCGTCCCAACTGATGACTGATAAAGCATTATTAATGCTTTGATAATCAGCATTAAGAAAGTCATATACAAAAGTATTATTGTAAGATTTGGTAAAAAGAGGTATAGCAGTGGAAAATTCGAAGATGATTGCGTTATGATGCGGAGTGTTTGTAAAAAGGTTTTCTGAATCATCAGCGAGCTTTACCACCACTTTATCATATGCATTCGTGAATGCAAGATCTAACCACTTGTAATAATTATTCGGAAAGCTGATAATTTGTTGTAAATCGTTACCATAAAATACATTAATTAGATCGAAATCTATTTCGTCCTGAAAGTTGATTGGTAGTAACAAATTATCAGATTCGTCAACAATAAAAGATAAAGAAGGACGGTTAAAGTCCCCTAAAATTATAATTGAATCATCCTCATTCATATTTGATATAACC